>APFE030686271.1:5266-16593 GCA_000404065.3 Pinus taeda
ACAGGGCACACATCTTCACCAACTAATGAGTCATCTGCACAGCTAGTATCCAAAGCAGCTTGTTCAGTGAATGCCTCTCCAATATATCTCGGCCACTACAAAAAGGATACAGGTGTCAAAGTTCAAGAAAGGCATCATGCACACGAGGAGATAGAATTAGAGTTTCCATATGATTAGAACTCTATGTATTTACTGCACAATACCTGATGTATTTAATAAGTTTGTTTAAGAATAGATAGGGTTAGTTAATGCTAGGCCATCGAGCTCCCCTCATGCTGGAGGAGGAGTCTCAAGTAGTTTGAGTTTTGTTTTCCTATATATAGGAGAAACTCTGATGTAAGTGGGGTTGGATATGTATGCAAAAAACAGAGTTATATTGGCCTGTGTATAAAGCTTTTTACAGTAATAGAAAGACTGTTTATTCTTCCCAAGATTCATACTTTGTTAAAATGCTCAAGATGTTTGTGGTTATGTTTGATCTTTTGTGTTTTACAGCTTGATAAGTATACAATCACTCTGAATTCACCTAGTGCTCAGACTTCCTGTGTATACTTATAAGTTGAGGTTCTTGTCCTTCATGTTTTACAGCTATTTAGGTACACAATCACTCTGAATTCACCTAGTGCTCAGACTTCCTGTGTGTACTTACGAGTTGATGGTTATTTGAGAAATGTCTTGAATGTTTAAACATTACATGCCTTGGCTTCTATGAATGAGCAATTGATAGTTTACTGAAAGATGTTTGACTCCATAAGCCCAATGGAAGAGATGTTATGTTGTCTGTCCAACCAGCATGTTTACTAAATTTCATTTCAAGAGTTAGCCCTCTTTGTGTCTAAAGATAAATCAGTAGTTTGTTTTGAGAGAGCCCTCTCAGGTTAGGGAGGCTAATCCCTAGCTAAAAGTCTGGTCTGAAACAGTTACATAAGGTCTTACTGATTAGCAGCCATCAGTACTGGTTTTGTGATAACAGAAGCTATCAATCAGGAGAGAATGATGATTTCCCACTATCGACAACGAAGGATCTACCATTAATGACTGCAAACCCCAAGGTACTACCAAATGGACTCTAGACCTTTTCCCTAGAGCAATGAGTCATAATCGATGGGGAAAGATCCGCTAGAAGGAAGGCATTAAGGCATCCTTCATCAATAGAGTGCGAATGTAACCCGTAGGCCAACACTGTTGAATGAGTCGGATGAAAAAGATGTAGTAACCCGACCGAAGCACATTTCCGGCATACATAAGATCTGGCTAGTGCACGACAGAAACCCTCTGAACCAACCAATAATGAAAGCTGACACAGAGGTGAGGTATCCACCAATAGGGTCAAATGGAAACCAAGGTACTGCATGAATCCCAATGTGTGATAGTGTAAGCTGATGTCGAACACAAGGGAAACCACTCAGTTAAAGACCCATGATATTGATCAATGTTGAGCACAAGGTGACCTATCAATAATGAAAATAGGGCCAGGGTACGGCTCTAGGCCTGTCCTCAGAGAAAGATTTTGTTGTCAATAAGGATAAGACCCGCTAGCAAGAAGTCAATGGAGACCTTCTCAAACCGGCATGAGTAAAGGACCAATATAACTGATCTGATGATAGACAAGACACTGACAATCAGGGATGAGCAACTGAAAAATGAGTCAAGAGACACCGCGGAGAGGCCGACTCAGGCTAACTTCCCTTGAACAAAAGCATGACTGAATGATGACTATGTGGTAGCATATGATGACTTTAAGTAAGTTCGTCATGCAGGAGGCATGAACGAACTCTCCATATGATTGGAAGAGATAACCAATCGGAGGAGAACTGACTCAATAACAACATTAAAGCATACCTAAGTCAAACTAAATCTTGCCCAAATGGAGGAGACTTTGCCTTGAGTGCTTTGTTCAAGGGCGACATGACTGACTCTAGCTACCAACGATAAATGAAAATATTGTCCCGTTCCCGCTCTTTTTGGAATATATAATTTTTTTTCTCTTTTTCTTTAAGCTGGAAAAAGAATAAAAGAATGCTATAGTACAGTGGAAAGAAGAGTGTCAGTGAAGAAGATGATCTAGTTCTTGGGATTGGAACAATCCTATGCTCAATGCAGGGAGGTGAAAACTGGTCAAAAACACTCAAAAGTATGTTCCTTCCATGAGTCATAGGGAGACGAGTTGCAAAAGCTAAGGGATTGCAAGTTTGATTTTGCAGGTCAAAAAGTGGCTTAAACACAAGTCCAAGTGAAGCCGGCTCAAGGCCAAAAGATGCAAATGGTCAAAATGCGATGCAGTAGTACAACTCAACATGAAGGAGCCTCTAGGGTATAAGGCCAGAACGAAGCGAAGAAGCAAAGAGGAATGAGTCTTCATCGCATAAGTCATGGCAGGAGTACAGAGGGCTCTCGAGCCTACTCAAATTGAAGCAGAATGGGCAAAAAATGTCAGTGAGGTACTAACCATGATGCCCATGAAAAGGATGGCTCTACCATCATGCCATGGTTTAAAAAAAATTGGCAAGTGAAGATGGTTTATGAACCATAACACGATGGGATCGACCATATGGAAAGTGTATCAACAAATGGAGGCTAGTATGCAAAATGCAATGGAAAAATGGCTTCCCTAACCTATATGCCAGTGAGAAAACGATACCTACCATGACAGGTCAGCAGTCATGGAACTGACTCGAAACTGTCGAAAAAGCATCCAAAATGTCCTGAAAAACAAACCATTCTCGACATTCGAAGCTCCCAAGTTAAAAGTTACATGAGACAAAACAAAATCAAGTTTTGAAAAAAATTGACATTTTCAAAGCTTATAAAATAGTTTTTTGACTCACCATTGTTACCGTTTGAGTTGAGAGCACAAGGAGTGGAGAAAAAGAAGCAAGCTTTTCCTTTTGCCGAATCCAACCGTTCAAATCTTCCCAAAATCACCAGGTAACCCCCAAACTTGTCTTGCATCAATTTGTGATTGGTTTTAAGAATTTTAATTAAATTTTCACTATTGAATTTATGTCAAAAATTTTGTCACGGCATATACGCAGTTTGGCTACGTGTAACCTGCATATATGCAGGCCCTAGATGCGACTGTGTATGAAACAGACCCATGTATACGCCGTTTAAACTTCAAAACAAAAAACTAATGGTCCAGACTTTTTTTTTTCCTCGGGATGCCAATCACCTAGAGGGAAAGAGAGCATGCCACTGTTGATGATGAGGTTATGAATGATCAACAGGCCTTGGATGCCTTAAGAGGATCTGGTTTGCTAAAATTTTTCAAAATTCCAAATATGAAGGCAAATACTCGCTTGCTCAAAATGCTCATTCCTACTGGAGCATCGAGGATGATTCATTCATGATTGATCAAATACCACTGAGGATAGAGATTGAGGATATCTATTTTATCATAGGCCTTTGCTAGAGGGGAGAGGTAGTACATTCTATGGGCTGATCACGAGGTAGCCTTTAGGCTTCACGGCTTGCCATGAGCTTGGCGGTAGACTATCTCACCATAGTATTTGATTGGTGTACTTCTCTTCTCACCAACTTGAAGAGCCAGCTATCATCTATCAAAAAGGGCCAGACCAAAAACTTTGGGTATGGGACCATTCTGTGCTCCTTCTTTTTCGAGAGGGTCCCAGCATTACACCCTAGAGTACTAGTTTCAATCAGTAGCCTGCAAGATCCACGGATGGGCAGGCGGGCTGATTTGATGAAACAACTAGGAGGTGGGGACGTACCGTGGACAGCTTTTGATGATGATTCCTTCTCCTGGTGGGAGCAGCAAATCATCGCAATCGATGATTACCCCTATGCCAGTTTGGACTTCCGGGGAGATCCTGATCTAGCATTACCACCAGCCGCGGCATGGGGTGATATAGGTAATAAATGTTTTTGATTTTATTATTTTTATGATTTTTATGATTTTTCAAATATGAAAATGAACTTGAAAAATATTTTTGATGGGATTCAGATGACTAATGTAATGATCATATTCCAGATATTGGGCCAGTATGACCAGATGATTTCCCACAGCATGGAAATCACAGCTGAGGTGTCGAAGAGGTGGTTGCCGATCTAGAGTGGGTCCTATACACACTTCAGCGGAACTTGGTGTGGTTAAATCACCGAGTACCGATGGAAGCAGTAGAGGATCTCCCTATAGATATGCAGTGTCACATGGTTGGAATGCCATGAGACTGGGTTCAGACTCTTAGGTGTGTGGCTAAGGCTGTAGTCACATACTTGGTTGCTCATCTTAAGCCGATTCATAGATAGTCTGGATATGATTATGGGCATTTGAGTCCCAATTTTTGTATATTATTTTGGACACACTTATGTACACTCGGGATGTTTTATGATATATATATACAGTTTTGACTTTTTGATACTTGATTTTATTGTGATGAATGAACGATGTGCCAGTCTAAAGCTTGATTAGCAATAGAATCTGATAACCAATTATGAGATCTTAGAATGTGCAAATAAGTAATATAATTAAATGATCTTTGCAACAACCTCACCCTTAAATATTGGTGATATAAACATGGATCCCTAACTCGATAAATGTTATTCAATTGTGACACTATCAGTTGTAAATCAAGATAGACTACCAACAAATCGATTCCAAAAGAAATAGCTTCGGATAGTAAATTAATGACGACAGTATACTCAGCCATATTATTTGATGCAGGACCAATGCATACTCCCCTTGACACCATCAACTGACTAGTTGGATAGTAGATCACCCAAGCTATGGAAGCGAGGTTCCGAGTGTGCCAACTAGCACCATCGACAAATCCAAAATAGACCAAGTCATCCATCAACACCTGCCATAGCAGATCAAAATGTGTTGGTATCAAAAACTCCCTTTGAGATATGTACAAAAATACAAAACATACAAAGAAGCCATTGCCTATTTGCTACCTAAGCAAAGTACTTCTTAAGGTAGAGCCGATCAGGGGGCTCTGCCAACTTGCTCCTAGGGATGTTTATAGGTATAGACATTGAACCAATCAATATATTACCTTTGGCAGACATCTTTGTTGGAGCCAAAGGAACTGTACAAACATCACTAGTAGGTAGACTGGAGGACCTAGATTCGACTTCATGCAATGAGGACGGACAAATAAATGATGATGTAAATCCTCCGATGGTCGATCTATAGTCGTCATTGCTTCAAATATTGCTTCATTGGATGGAAAAACTGTATCTAAGCACTCCAAAGTAGAAGTGGAATCAAAGGTCCAAGTAGGGGCCACATCACCATCTAGCTCCTCCTTAGAGAAAGGAGTAAAATGGTTGTTTGCAGAGTTATCGGTAGATTCATATCTAAGCTCTACTGCAGACATAGAAGATTCTATTTCACCCACCTTACCATCATCTGATGTGGTCACAGATGAAGATAAGGCTTCAGGATCCGAAAAATAATGAGTTTGAACAAACTCTTTCCGTAAAGGCTCCTTGGAGGATAAAATTGTATCTATTCTAGCTGTAGGAGGGGGAAGATCAAAAGTACCCATCAATGAAGAATACATCCCAACTCCCAGATTCTCAGTCTGCGGACGGGGGTTATCCACCATCGGAATGGTAGAATCTGAAGTTGCATGAGGATCAATTGGAGAATAATCCAATTTATCAACCTTAATAATTTTCCCCTCATGAGGAAAGTAAAGGACTCGAAATACAGTCGAAACGATGACATCCATTTCATAAATCCAATTTTGTCCTAAGAGGAGATTGTAATCTAGGTTGGCATCAACAATTTCTACTTTGACATTAACGACCTTTCCTCCAACACATATAGGAAAGGCCGGGATAATCCCATGTGGCCTATGAGAATGACCATCAAACATTTTCAAGAGGGTGGATGAAGGAACAGCCAAAGGCAATCCAATGGCCTCCCAACATGACATAGACATGACACACGTGGAAACTCCCTCATCTATAACTATCCGAAAGATATTAGTTTTCCAGTAAGTAGACTTTATCTGGAAAGCCATATGATGAGGAAATCTCGTTTTGACATTATGCATATCAAAAGTGAGAGCTAATAAATTATTTGGATCAACTTCCCCTATCGCCGAAAGCAAAGCACTTCATTGAGCTGGACACGACTGGAGTACCTCTAAAGCAGACATCGCGCATGGACTCTGTGCCAGATCCTTCACAATGGAGTAGTTCTGATTTGCCCTAGTATTAGGGTTGATAGTAGCATGCTTGGCGAAACCTTTCGGTATCCGAGGTATAGACTCAACAGAAGGTCGCTCAACATGAAGTGGATCTGTAGTTCCAGGAACAATTTTATCCTTAGATGTTTTAGCTTCACCATAATCACGTGACCGTGTGGCCACATTGATGTGAGAACCCATCATGAATACATTTGAGGAATAGTCCCCCCCCTGGTTGCCCCCTGTAGAGGTACTAGGGTTTGAATTCACACCAACAAGCAACTGTTACCCTTGGGGGAAAGGGTTAGTTAAGACAACCTAGGAACTAGAAGACCCTTGCTGCACTAACAAGCACTGCGCATCTTGAATTTTTGAGCAAAGATGAGTCAAATGGTCTCCATTGCATAACTTGCATGGAAACTTAACTTTCCTTTTAGACCCATTTCCACCCTCACCAGCACTATTGCCAGGTTTGTTTGTGTCAGCTTTCCCATCTTGACTCTTCTTCTTACCTCGTCCTTTCTTCTTCCCATTGGAATTTTGATTTTCTTTAGGGTTGGAAGATTGGACGACGTTAATGGAAGAGGGTTGGGAAGGTGTAGGGTTAGATGATGTGACCTGATTGGAAGGAGTAGTTTGTAAAGACAACTGCTGCAATTGGCTCAACAGGTTCACTACATTGGTGTCTATCGATCCAACGATACCATCCGCATGAGGACCTTGCTTTGATTTGGCTATATCAACCTTAGTCCTAGGAGCATCAGGCAAGATCTTTTGAAGAATCCCAGACTGAGAGTAAATCAATTCTAATTGTTGGGCCCGAAAAATAACTTGTTCTTCAGAATAGACTCTAGACAGAGAGACATTCTTGGAAATCTCAAGTTGTAACGATTTCAAGAACCATTCGAGATGGTATTCAAGCAGAATTTCGGCTTTAATGAGCCTCTTTCTCCATCTGCATTCCTGAATATGATCAGAGACGTGAATTGTCATATCCTAACGGAAATTGGCCAGAAGTTCAGTTTCGACATTATAACAGACGAGCAACTGGAAATGGTTTAGAAAAATGTTAGCCAATCGGCGAAAGATGTAAAGTTATCCCCTGGCAACTCTATATACCACTTGGCCGCATTACCAGGTAAAGTGCATTGAAAAAGTCTCAACCTAATCAAGTCATCGATGAGGGAGTTTGTTGAGCATAACAAATGGAATGTGGTTTCATGGTCACCCGAGTCTTCACCACCCTTACCCTCGAATTTTGGAATATCCGATGGGAGTTTGGTTGGGACCAGAGGCCAAGCCGGATTGTATCTGATTGAATCATTTGTCAATTTCGTGAGATCTGAAAAATTCAACGTAGCTAGAAAAGGAAGCCTAGGAGGACCTTAGGGATTCCACTCAGATTGGGTGGAGTTCCCAAAGTTCTAAAAAGATTGGCCTAGATTTTGAAAGGCACCAGGCTGCCCGAAGTAACTAGCAGAATCCACTGAACCAAAAGGTGACCCTTGTGGTCCAGAAAAACTCAGAGTTTGACCAACTCTAGTCGAAACACTTCCAAAACCAGTGAAGTTCCCTCCTAAAGCATTATAAGGAGTCGATAACCCTTGATAAGGATTCCAAGCAGTAGCTAAGGGAGGAATACTTCAAAACGAACTAACTGTGGAGTACAACATACTCCCTTGTTGGCCAAAAAGCGGATTCCTAGTTCCTATGCCACTAACCATAGGGTTAGTCCAACCTTGAAAGGGATTACTACCTTGACCTATAGAAGAAAAAGGCATAGATCCTATTTTCAGGTTGGAATGTGGTATATGACCACTTCTAAAAGGAAAACCCTAAAATGAAGCCGATCCACTCATCATAGATGTGGAGGCACTGAACGAAACTGACGGAATACCCTCTAAATGGGTGCCAAACAAGAAGAATCCAAAACTGGATGCATGCGCTTGGGAACTTCACTCGTCTATGGAATAGAATTAGACCCAAACAATGATGTGCTAGTAGTAGACCCAAATAAAGATGCAGAAGGGATGGAAATGGTTCCTCCCCCTTCTACTGATATAGGAGTTTGCGTGCCTGTAGCACTCACGATGGATGCCATGCTCCTAACAGTGGTCATCGAAGGGATGTGTGTGATGTGACCTAGACTTCAAGGTCTGTGTGTTGAAATCCTAATGTATATTACTACGTTCAGATGATCAGAAGGCATAGGAGAATTCGGAGCTACTAATGGCTCTGAGAGTTCTTCTACCTCAATATTATCTTCAGACTGGAAGAGGATTCGAGAGAGAACTAGAGTGTTCCTCTCTGGCTCTATGGTAGTACCAGGCCTATCTTGTACACAAATGCCCCCAAGCGGAGGATCAATCCCTGATGCGTCAGCTACCGCTGGGTGAAAACCGCTGGCAGTATTGCCTTTGCGCCTTCTAGGAGAAGGCTCTAAACTTGGTGGTGAAAGACCAAGAAGTCTTCAAGACCGTCTAGGCGATCATTCATCCACTTTGAATTTTTTATTAAGATCTAATTAAAGACTC
Organism: Pinus taeda; assembly: GCA_000404065.3. Taxonomy (NCBI): domain Eukaryota; kingdom Viridiplantae; phylum Streptophyta; class Pinopsida; order Pinales; family Pinaceae; genus Pinus; species Pinus taeda. Next base: position 13,962 of record APFE030686271.1, read on the forward strand.
AAAAAAAAAAAACTAGGCCAAATAAGAGCACATAGTACACACTAAAAAAATCCCTAAAAGATATCAGCCAGTCAAAAAATTTCAAGTATTTCTTCTCCAGGTGATGAGGACTGGACACCAAAATAAAAGAAAGTGAAGTAAGGGCCTTCCAAAGATATTCTGGGATAATGATGGCCCAGGCCTACTAGCAAAGGTATCATAGGAAGTTACACTGACCTCCAAACAATAGCCTATGTTGGTGCAAGCCCCCATGCTTCGCAAGGGTGCCCTCCAAAAGTACTGCTGAGAGTGATACAACGTCGACCTCAAGTGCCACGGGATTCCCCTCCGTAGCCACCTGTGTCGATCCCTAGAATAAGAAACTAAGGTTACCAACTCATGTCAGAAGCCAAGCGGAACAGTCTTAAGGTAAGATCTGACAAGTAGGAGAGGGGGTATCTCTCATCCTTATCTTGAAAAACCCTTGTGCTTAACTCCCAGATCCGGAGCTTTCCTGGTATCCCTAACACTATTAGATTTGCACTCATTATTCAAACTTCTATGTTTGACAGTTTAAAATGGCCTTGGAGAGTTTTCTCTCCATTCACCTAATCCAAGGCCCTAAATATCCTAAAACTTGTTGGTGTGTCTAGATTGACAATATAAAAAAAAGTTCTAGTATATTCTAGTTAGCACTTTTTTTTAAATGGGTTGTTCTTAAGTCAAGGGATAAACGAAAGTGAAACTTGTGGTGTTCTTCGACGCAAAATAAATTAATAAAAACCAAACTATATGCAAATGCAATTGTTTTGTTCTTCGATGAAAGAAATTTCTACCAGGTTCTAAGAAACATCTAAGAAAGCAATAAATTTCTCTTTTCTTTTCTTTCAACAAGCTTCACACTCACAAAAACTAACAAAAACTATGGATGCCCTAAAAGATGCACAAACTATCCTAATGCAGTGAGTATATGCTGATGCAAAAAAATTAAGACAACTCTAAAGCAAAGAATGAAAGTAACTTGTTTATCTCTTCTAATTACCCACTTAAGATGTTTAGATAGAATATAAGTTCCTAATGCTCATTTTCATCCAAACACTAAAAGCAAATCTCAAGACAAACAAAATGCACTTTCACTCGCAAAAAGAAACCAAAACCAAAACAAGGCAAAAGAGAGAAAAACCCAAGTTTTCAAGAATTTTTCTTCAAAATAAAAAACAAAAAACAACTTTTCAAAAGTGCTCGAAATACTATTGAAAACTTTGAGACCGAAATATAGGCAACAAAAACACTTTGCAAGTTATCAAATCAAAATGGGTGAAAACTCAACAAAATAGGTAGTTCAAGATGCTCTTAATGACCAAAAAGCAGCAAAAAGAGCTTGGTGACAATGATCAAAAGACCAAGAAAGACAACTTTCAAAATTGTCGCTCAACAACTTTCGAAAAGCAAGAAAAGCAAATGGCCAGAAGATGCAGTTTTGACACAAAGCAAGAAGATCACAAAGATAAAGTTTGTCACAAAGATTGAAACCAATCTTCCTGCTTTGGAAGACCATAATAGCCAAGATTCTCAAAAAGAAATCTCATGTGCTCAAACACAAATGATAACACTTGTGACAAAACAAAAACAAGAACAAAACTTTCCACAACAAGAGAGAATTTGAAACCATAAAGTCGCTGCAAAACCAATGACTAAAAACCAAAATTGACTACTCAACAAATACTTAGACCAGCAAACACATATTCTGAAACAGAAAGACTTGAAAAAGTCTTGGAAAATTAGGGTATACGTGACTGTGTCAATACATAGCAGTGTGCATACGTGATTCACCCCGAAGAAACCTGCGTATACGCGGGTTAATATGGGGAAACTTGCGTACATACGCTACTGTAACCTGACAAAACTGCGTATATAACAGTTCACAAGAAAAAGAAAAAAAGAGGTCCAAAGAAACTACTCAGACTTAAAGTCTGAGTTCCTACAAGTACAGACAAATCAGTTACAACAAGAACACCAGTGGCTAAGCCTTGATTGGTTTAAAATAACCCAAACTAGGAACAACAATATTGTTGTCCCCAGTGGAGTCACCAATTCTGTTGAGGGACAAAGTCCCCTAGGGTTTTGGGTCAACACCCTAGCAAAGCGGGGGCTATCTATAGTAGAAAACAAGCATTCCACACAGCCATGATACTTAAATAAGCAAACCACGCGAAGAGAGCTGCACCTGGGGGTCCTTCGTTTGGGTAGATCCTGCCAGGGTTCAAACCCTCTTGGAGTTCCTCTCGATCCTTGAACCTACAAAATAGCGAATTCAAAGAAGCATAGCAATATATGGACCAAGTATCATATATAAATCAACTCCATAACATATTTAAAGATGGTTAGTTATACAATTGAAACAATTATTCATATATGATCCATTACAATAACATCATATGCATAAAGAAGATTGATTTTGGGAACAAGACAAATGTTTCTTTATTGTAGATAACTAGAACAAAGCAAGGAATGATATCACCTGAATCTTCCTCTTGCTGGCTCCAAGCGGAACCTGTTGGCATTATGTTTCTGGTATGGTTATATGTTACAGATGTTGTACTTGATGGCAACACCCATGGCATGGCTCTCAATATGATAAGAATTAAGAAGT
>APFE030686288.1:0-11583 GCA_000404065.3 Pinus taeda
ATCTAAAAGACCCTAACCTAGAGCGAACCTTTCACTTATGATTTCAGACCCTTGAGTGAAATCCTTTCGTCGAACCTGTGTGAACCAAGACAAAAGTGAAGAGAAGATGTGTCCAAATGATCTTGAGGTATCTTCTATTTATAGGATTTCCTGAGGGGTCACTTGGGGTTAATATTGACCCAAGAATTTACTCATGTGGTTAGGGCCAACAGATTCCATAATACATGTGTGAATAAAATAATTCATAACTCAACTTCCGCTTAACCAAATTGGGTGATCTTTTGATCCAAAATGGATCTTGGATAGACTTCTAAGTCTAAAGTGTTCCTCACAGAGGAAAATGAAAGTCAAGGGATACTCTTGGAAATAGTCCCATTGCATAGATATTTCCATTTTGAATCTACTGCAACTTGAATGGGCTAAAACGGACTTCGGATGATGAAGTTATCATAGAAAGAAGTTTGCCTTTGTTCCTTTGAAAAGGAGGAAAATTATTCAAAAAATGGCATAAAAGGTCTTATAAAGGAAAATCGCATCGGAAGGGTTAAGCAAAAGACTTAAGGCAAGGGCGGAAGTAACCCTGACTACGACCTTCAACTTATCGCATCGGAGGTAGGCCTTCGCTCGATATCGGAACCCCTGGGCCATAGCGAATGCGATATGCCAATTGTGATTTGCGATTGGAGCTGATAGCAATGATCGGATATATCGATGGTCGGTGGATCAATGATCAGAGAAGGTTGAGGACCATGTCCCTTGGCCATTACGACTACAATATGTGATATGCCGATGGGGCTGATAGCGATACATTGATATTGGCGATCAACGACTGGTAATCCCCGATACTAAAGGGCCAATGCACTATGATATGCCGATATGTGACTTGCGATAAAGGGCAGACCCGATGGAGTTTATAAGCGCGATTTGAAAATATTTGAAATTTGGAAATTCAGATTTTCAATGTATTTCCCGTGTAAATGGGTTTTTGGCCATTTGGCCATGTGATGATGAGATTGTGATATTGCAATAGATGGTGGACCCGATAGGGCTTATAAGCGCGATTTCATAGAATTTGAAGTCCAGGATTTTCATGCCCGATAGTGTATTTCCATGTATATTCTCTGTGTATTGGAAATATGGTTATTTTGTGGATTTTGTCCTGGGAAGAGGCCGCCTGTGCATTTCCTATGTAACTGTCCCATTCTCCTTGCCATACTGTAAGAGGGAACTTGTAACAATGATGCATTACACGCAGAGAGCCACAGAGCCATAGAGTCAGATGGCTAGACGCAGAGCCATAGAGCCAGAGTGCCAGAGGGCTAGACACAGAGCCACAGAGTCGGTGAGCCAAAGGGCCAGTCAAAGAGTTGAAGGGCCACAAGGGAATGATTTGTCATGATGAGAGATAGAGGAACGGCTGGGGGAGCTGCAGAGTCGGAGAATTTCTCACAAAAACACAGAAAGCACAATTAACAGGGGGCGCTTGACAAAGAGCTCAATTGACAACAACGAGTTGTTGTTGAAGGTCGCTGGAAGGTTGCTAAGGGGCGCTTGGAGTTCAAGTAAACCATTGATGCATGCAGAGACCGAGAGAAGCTCGTGAGAACCAGAGCCAAAGCCAAGATCCAGAGCCAAAGCCAAGAGCGAGAGAACCAGATCCGTAGAGCCAGAGTGCTTGATAGAGGCATAGCCACCAAAGGTTGGAGGCAGAGCCTCAGAGCCTCAGAGCCACAGAGCTCAGAGCAGACTTCTAAGAGCCGTGATGCCATAGTGAAGTTGTAGAAAAACAAAGGGTCAAAATGATCAAGTTGTTACTGGTGCCCAGAGTGGGTTGAATATAGAAGAAGGCATTCCATAGATAGTTAAGAGAAATCTGAGGGAGTTGGTGCAAGCAAGAGGAAGATCGCTCAGAGCCTTGATTGAAGGAGTCAAGTCCAAACAAGCCTAGATCTGTCAGCAAAGTGAGGGCAACCTGTGGGATAAGATGGCATTCTAAACCCATAGAGTCATGTTTGTAAATCTATGGAGTTGAGCGTGGAGCTTGTAAAAGATTTCAGCCATAATCCCAGAGAGCCTAGTTGAGTTGACTAGAGCTCACAGAGATGTAGCCCAAGAGTTTTGGGTGAACTCCTAATTATATTGTTGTCTTATGTGTTTGCTTACTTGCTACTCTATTTACTGTTATATGTATTTTATATCAGTTTAAGCAAATGAATTTAAGGCACATGATCAGTTAAAAACAAACACAAGCATACACCTATTTTCAAGCACTTATTAATTCTGCAAATGGTTAATCATAAGGTCTTGGAAATATATAAGCTTTGGAAGTGGGAGAGGTTCTTGTAAGCTGATAAGAAGCCTTTAGTGCCCCATTTTCAGATCAAGTGGTATCAGAGCTTAATTTTGATTAACCCCACCTTCAAAGAAAGTTATATCAGAATGATTGATTGACAGAGCAAAGATTGCTTGTCCGAAAGGTGATTAAACAGTCAGAGGTTGATTGTATGCTTGTTTGTAGACTGACTATTGTTTGAGTTTGCAGAGGTGAAGGGAAAGCTATTGATAGCTCAATATAGGAGAGGACAAAAAGGAAGAAGGGTTGAAGGAATTCTTCTTATCCCAAGGGACCTCAAGGAAATCCTTGAAGCATAAGAGGATTGTTGCAAAAGGTTGCTAAATAAGCTCTTTATTAATCTTTTTTGAAGTTCCTTTGTTCATTTTGATAATGACAACTTCTACAAGTGAATCCTCAAATTCTTCTTTCTTCACAAGAGTCTTTGATGAAGACATGAAGCAAGACTTGTCCACCATGATGGATATGGTGAGAGAAATGTATGAGGATGGAAGGAAGAGTAGCATACTTAGAGCACAGTTGAATTCCGTGGAGGAAGAGAAGCAGTTGCTTTTTGACAAATTGCAGGAAATGGAGAGGCAAATTCATATTACAGATATGAACCTGGAAAGGATGTATGAGTTGGAGATGCAACTCTTTGTTTCCAAAGAAGCCTTAGTCAAGTATCAACTTGAAGAAGAGGTAAACCATTCCTGTTTGTCTTCAAATTCTTCTAAAAATGCTTATATTGGTTCTTTTGAAAAACATGCCAGAGGCATAGGTTCCAAGTTAATGTCCAAGATGGGCTATGAAGGGAAAGGCTTGGGTAAACATGCACAAGGTATAGTTGAACTAATAATAGTCGGCGAAAGGACTAAGTATTTGGATCTTGGCTATGGACAGTCTTATGGAGAAAGTTCCAAAGCTGCCATGAAGATTGTATTTAGGAGGAATGCAATAGCTTGAAACATCATTTGCAGGATGTAGGTGTTCAGAAGCACACACTTGAACCAAAGAGTTGTGGAAACTCTGAAAGCCTTGAAGAGATTGATGGGGTTCCAAAGGGAGCCACTTCTTCGTTCAATTCACCTCCTCATGAAGTCAATAAAGGTGAAAGGGAAAGGTATAAATCTGGTTCTAATTACATTCCTTTTGATTATGTTCAGCATGATAAATTTCCATATAGGTATGGGAAAATAATTGCATGTTCCTTTTGTGGTTTGGATAGCCATAATGTTTCTAGATGTCAGAAGAGAATGGCCACATACATGAAACTTTTAAAGGAAATGAAGCAAGAAGCCAAAGGTCCATTGGACAAGTCAAATCATGCTATCAAGAGGATGCACATGTGCTGCGCTTACTGCCATAAGCAAGGGCATCTTGTTGAAAAGTGTTGGACTACTATAAATCCAACAATGCTTCCATGAAAGCTGAAGAAGGTGGAAAGAGAAGATGGCAGAAATGGGAAGGAAGTTTCCATGGATGATGTGTTTCAGGATGATTCATATGTTGATGCTGATGTGCAGAGAAAGGAAAGAATTTGAAATGGATTGGTAAGAAATGGTTAGAGTTGTTATCCAATTAAGATTGCATGTCTATTGATGCATCTATTTGCATTTCTTAATTAATGGAATGAAAGTTGCAGGATTTTGCTAAGAAGGTGAATGGAAAAGTTGAGTAGGAGACTCACTTTATTGCTACAACATTATATTCAGTTCAAATTTGAAAGTACAGTGTGCTTAAGTGAAAGTTGAAGGATGAAATGCATGCATGAACACAGGGATGTTGATGAATTCATTGTATTTGAACATGTATGTGTAATTAAATTGAAGGGTTGATTGCTTTGGCATGCATGTAATATTGACTGAGAAAAGTTGATTTGGTCTCCAAGATGGAGATAATGATGAAGTGTTCCATCTTTTGAAAAGAATCCTTGAGATCTTTTCTACATGCTTGACTTGAAGGGTCATTTGTTTTAAAGGCGTGTTTTGTGGGCTTGGCATCTAGTCCATCATTTGTATTTAGATGTAAGACATGGAGGTAATTCACAAGTTGTGAAAATCTATTTCTTTTGCTGAAGTAGGAGTTTAGGCCATCTAGTTGTTGTCTGTATTTCTGTTGTTGTTAACAGTTGTTGTTGACATCTTATCAAACACCTACAAATGAAAATTTTGTGAAGCAGATGTAACTTCACATTTGTTTGAGCCACCTTGGATCAATGATCAAGGCAAAGAAGTTCAAAATACCTTCTGTGACCATCTCAGCAGGAGTTCTGCATGAAGTCAAGGAGGAAAATAGTTCTTCCCAAGAGGACCAACACATCCAAGAAGGAGAGTGGTCAAAGGCTTTGGTTCAGAGGCACTATGCAAGGCAAGTGTAGGGAGGCTAAAAGAAGAGGGTGTTGTTACACTCATTTACTATTCGGATCAGTGTATCAGTCTTTTGGAGACCAAAATTTCTTTTAGTGGGAAGGCGTGATCCAAAATGGATCTTGGATAGAAGGAATGAAAGTCACGGGATGCTCTTGGAAATAGTCCCATTTCATAGATATTTTCATTTTGAATCTACTGCAACTTGAATGGGCTAAAAGGGACTTCGGATGATGAAGTTCTTGTAAAAAGAAGTTTACCTTTATTCCTTTGAAACGGAGGCAAATTCTTCAAAAAATACCATAAAAGGCCTTACAAAGGAAAATCAAATTGGAAGGGTTAAGCGGAAGACTTAAGGCAAGGGTGGAAGGAATCCCCGACTGTGACCTCCAACTTATCGCATCGGAGGTAGGACTTCACTCGATATCGGAACCCCTGGCCATAGTGAATGCGATATGCCAATTGTGATTTGTGATTGGAGCCGATAGTGATGATCGGAGATATCGACGATCGACGATCGGAGAAGGTTGAGGACCATGCCCCCAGGCCATTGTGACAGTGATATGCGATATGCCGATGGGGCCGATAGTGATATGCCGATATTGGCGATCGATGATCGACATCCAGTAATCCCCGATACCAAAGGCCCAATGCACTGCGATATGCCAATATGCAAATTGCGATAAAGGGCGGACCCGATGGAGTTTATAAGCACGTTTCATAATATTTGAAATCTATAAATTCAGATTTTCAATGTATTTCTCGTGTAAGAAGTGAAGTCCAAAGAAGCCTAGATCTCTCTACAAAGTGAGGACAACCAGCGGGATAAGATGGCATTCTAAACCCATAGAATCATGTTTGTAAATCTATGGAGTTGAGCGTGGAGCTTGTAAAAGATTTCAGCCATAATCCCAGAGAGCCTAGTTGAGTTGACTAGAGCTCATGGAGAGGTAGCCCAAGAGTTTTGGGTGAACTCCTAATTATATTGTTGTCTTATGTGTTTTCTTATTTGCTGATCTATTTACTGTTATATGCATTTTATATCAGTTTAAGAAAATGAATTTAAGGCACATGATTGGTTAAAAAATAACACAAGAATACACCTATTTTCAAGCACTTATTAATTCTGCAAATGGTTAATCATAAGGTCTTGGAAATGTATAAGCTTTGGAAGTGGGAGAGGTTCTTGTAAGCTAACAAGAAGCCTTTAGTGCTCCATTTTCAGATCAGGTGGTATCAGAGCTTAAATTTGATTAACCCCACCTTCAAAGAAGGTTAGATCAAAATGCTTGATTGACAGAGCAAAGATTGCTTGTTTGAAAGGTTTTTAAACAGTCAGAGGTTGATTGTATGCAGATTGAATATTGTTTGAGTTTGCAGAGGTGAAGGGAAAGCTATTGATAGTTCAGTCTAGGAGAGGACAAAAAGGAAGAAGGGCTGAAGGCATTCTTCTTATCCCAAAGGACCTTAAGGCTATCCTTGAAGCACAAGAGGTTTGTTGCAAAAGGTTGCTGAATAAGATCTTTATTAATCTTGTTTGAAGTTCTTTCGTTCATTTTGATAATGACAACTTCTACAAGTGAATCCTCAAATTATTCTTTCTTCACAAGAGTCTTTGATGAATACATGAAGCAAGACTTGTCCACCATGATGGATATGGTGAGAGAAATGTATGAGGATGGAAGGAAGAGCAACATACTTAGAGAGAAATTGAATTCCGTGGAGGAAGAGAAGCAGTTGCTTTCTGAAAAATTGCAGGAAATGGAGAGGCAATTTCATATTACAAATATGAACCTGGAAAGGATGCATGAGTTGGAGACACAAATTTTTGTTTCCAAAGAATCCTTAGTCAAGTATCATCTTGAAGAAGAGGTAAACCATTCCTATTTGTCTTCAAATTCTTCTAAGAATGCTTATATTGGTTCTTTTGAAAAACATACCAGAGGCATATGTTCCAAGTTAATGTTCAAGATGGGCTATGGACAGTCTTATGGAGAAAGTTCCAAAGCTGCCATGAAGATTGTATTCAGGAGGAATGCAATAGATTGAAACATCATTTGCAGGATGTAGGTGTTCAAAAGCATACACTTGAACCAGAGAGTTGTGGAAAATCTGAAATCCTTGAAGAGATTGATGGGGTTCCAAAGGGAGCCACTTCTTCATTCAATTCACCTCCTCATGAAGGCAATAAATGTGAAAGAGAAAGGTATACATATGGTTCTAACTACATTCCTTTTGATTATGTTCAGCATGATAAATTCCATATAGGTATGGGAAAATAATTGCATGTTCGTTTTGTGGTTTGGATAGCCATAATGTTTCTAGATGTTGGAAGAGAATGGCCACATACAAGAAAATTTTAAAGGAAATGAAGCAAGAAGCCAAAGGTCCATTGGACAAGGCAAATCATGCTATCAAGAGGATGCACATGTGCTGCACTTACTGCCATAAGCAAGGGCATCTTGCTGAAAAGTGTTGGACTCTGAATGCAACAATGCTTCCATGAAAGCTGAAGAAGGTGGAAAGAGAAGATGGCATAAATGGAAAGGAAGTTTCCATGGATGATGTGTTTCAGGATGATTCACACGTTGATGCTGATGTGCAGAGAAAGGAAAGACCTTTGAAATGGATTGGTAAGAAATGGTTAGAGTTGTTATTCAATTAAGATTGCATGTCTATTGATGCATCTATTTGCATTTATTTTTTTAATGGAATGCAAGTTGCAGGATTTTTCCAAGAAGGTGAATGGAAAATTTGAGTAGGAGACTCACTTTATTGCTGCAACATTATATTTAGTTCAGCTTCAAAAGTATAGTGTGCTTAAGCGAAAGTTGAAGGATGAAATGAATGCATGAGCATGATATGGATGAACACAGGGATGTTGATGATTTCCTTGTATTTGGACATGTATGTGTAACTAACTTGAAGGGTTGATTGCTTTGGCATGCCTGTAATATGGACTGAGAAAAGTTGATTTGGTCTCCAAGATGGAGATAATGATGAAGTGTTTCATCTTTTGAAAAGAATCCTTCAGATCTTTTCTGCATGCTTGAATTGAAGGGTCATTTGTTTTAAAGGCATGTTTTGTGGGCTTGGTTTCTAGTCCATCATTTGTATGCAGATGTAAGACATGGAGGTAATTCACAAGATGTGAAAATCTATTCTTTTGTTGAAGCAGGAGTTTAGGCCATCCAGTTGTTGTCTGTATTTCTGTTGTTTAGGTCGATTTTGGTCCTCTTGAAATCATTATCATGGTAATTTGAGTTGTCCAAGGTGGAATTTTATTGCATTTTCAAAAATTAACAACAGGTTCATCTGAGTCTTATTTCCTGTCGAGCTCCTTGACAACTCCATAGAGAAAGGTAGATGAGAAGGGTGTCACTGTAATGAAGTTTGTAGAAAGGCACAACATAATTTTGAATGCTTTTTTCCATCAAAACCATGACTTAATTAATCAGTATCTATCTCTCTTAAAGGCTCCATACTTGATTGAATTTGACAAGTGTGCATATTTTCAATCAAGAATGTGACAACATCAGGATCACCAAAATTTAAGTTTTGTTTGTATATATGTTCATCAAGCATATATCCTGGAATATCCATACAATCAGTTTCAAATGCATTCAACAAGGGATCTAAAAGGGCCCTTTAATGTCCACTTCTAATAGGAGAAAGGCATTGGCGATGGTGGGCTTACAAGGGAATGGTACCAATCGTTGTCGAGGGTAAATTTTGATAAAGACACTTTTCTATTTACAATGGTTGGTAATGGAGCAACATTCCAAAAAACCCTAATTTTGGTTATGAAACAAAGTATCTCTCATACTTCAAGTTTATTGGGGGAGTGGTTGCAAAGGCTTTGTTTGATGATCGACTTTTGGATGTTCACTTTACATGATCATTTTACAAACATATTCTTGGAGTCAAGGTTACTTATCATGACACCGAGGCTATTGATCCAAATTACTACAAGAATATGAAGTGGATGCCTAAGAATGACATAAGGGATATGCTCGATCTTACATTTAGCATGGATGGGGGTGAAGAAAAACTAATACTGTATGAGAGGGAACATGTTACAAACCATGGGTTGATTCCCGGTGATTGCAATATCAGAGTTATTGAGGAAAATAAACAGGAATATGTTGATCTTGTTGCCAAGCATCAAATCACAACAACAATATGTCCTCAGGTCAATGATTTTTTGGAGGGATTCAACTAATGGGTTCCAAAACATTTGATTTATATATTTAATGACAAGGTACTTGAGATTCTTATCAATGGGCTTCTAGAAATTGATTTGGATGACCTTAGAGAAAACGAAAAGTATTTTTGTTACAATGCAACATCTCCTATTACCTAATGATTTTGGGAGGTGGTACAAAGTTTCAATAAAGAAGGTAGGGCACATTTTTTTCATTTTGCATGAGGGACTTCAAAGGTGCCCCTAGAAGGTTTTAAAGCATTACAATGGGATCAAAACAACTAACAACAATAAGGACATAAGATTTTTATTGATTCTTTTTTTCTACCTTTGATTCATGTTCTTTCCACATATGAAGATGAAATTGAAGTTATAGAAATAAAGGCAGCAAAAAAAATCAATAAAACTCTTCTGTCCTTGTTGTGACTTGTTCTGATCCCAATGTAATGCTTTAAAACCTTATAGGGGAACCTTTGGAGTGCTTATTACAAATTGAAAAAAATGTGCCCTACCTTCTTTATTGGAACTATGTACCACCTCCCAAAACCATTGGGTAACAAGAGATGTTTCACTGTAGCCAACATAATGCTTTAAAACCTTATAGGGGCACCTTTGGAGTGCTTATTACAAATTGAGAAAAACGTGCCTTACCTTCTTTATTGAAACTCTGTACCACCTCCCAAAACCATTGGGTAACAAGAGATGCTGCATTGTAGCCAACATACTTTGTGTTTGCTCTAAGGTCATCCAAATCAATTTCTGGAAGCCCACTAACAAGAAGCTCAAGTTCCTTGACATTAAATATAGAAATCAAATTTTTATGTTGAGTATGTTGACATTGATGTCAAAGCAGGTGCATCAGGTGAAATATGTTGTCATTAATGTCCTCTCTATGCTTAATATCATGGATGAGATGATGCATTGGTGAAACCCTAGCTGTAGGGTTTGGTTTCCCTATACGATGATCATACCCCACACTTTTTGTAGATTTTGAAGATGTAGGCCAACATATTTGTCTTGGATATCCATGCTAGTGGATTCTATTCATCATGCTGATTTTGTTGATATATGGAGCATTTTTTGGGCCCTCACAGTTTGGGGGATACACTTATTCAAAGATGAAACCCCCTTGTGGAGGTCAATATCCCCAAGGAGGTGATGTAGCCACATTCTATTGGTTGAATGATGGAAGGAGGTAAGAATTTATTTTATAGTTAAATTAATAGTATTCAATGGACCAAAGGTTCATCATTAGACGATGCTCTTGGTTCAATGCAAATAAAATATTTTTGACAAAAGGATATAAAAGGATACAAAGGGATTTGGGGCAAAATCAATTAAAATGATTCCTTGGTCCAAATTATGAAGGGAAATTTTAAATATTGTTAGCCATTGTCCAAACCCTACTTTTGAATTTAATGGTCCAAGAAGTAAGGGACATTTTGGCTCCACAAAAATTAAAGTTGAAAATTGAATTTTCCCTCCAAACCCTAAGTTGGTTGGGCTCATATGTGTCCTCCAAAACTATATAAGGAGACCTCTCCCAAAGTATAGACTCGATGAATATGATTAGAAGTATTTTGTTCTAAACAACTGTGGCCTTGAGGAACTTTAGAAAATTAGTCGAGTAGGCAAAATTCTGGAAGGGTTTTTGGAATGTAATCCGTTTTGCATGAGTTTCATTGGGCTACAAAATTGTCTTGTAGACTAGACCCATTTAGAGTCCATCCTTAATGACCCAATAAACCTGGTGATTCATTCTAATATGGTTTGAAGGATTTTGGGGCATGTAAATTTTGTGTTAAGGGTTTCATTATTCCTTTTCATTACAGGTGGAAGTCGCTGAAGGCATTCAATGTCAATTCAAAGGTGGAAATTACAATGGTCTTAGCCCACTAGGGCAATAATTTCTGATCGAAGATTTATCAATATAGACTAGAAAAAGTTGTCTTTTGTTTGGTATAGGATTGATATTCCATTCGACCTTATTTATGATTAAGACCAAACTTTGAAGGAAGATTCGTTGCATTGATCCTATAAGTGTTGTATTCTCATGAATGTGTTTGAATCACCTTTTTGGACCTATTCCTTAAAAAATTAAAAGTATGAACATAATGTTGTGTGTTGTTTTCTTGGGATCTTAAGTTTCAATGCTTGAGTTAGGGCTTCACTGTAGTAGATCAATGACACATGAGCATTACTTAGTGGTATTCTCAGATTTGGCATACAATGTTTTTTGGGATTCTATGCATGCATTCAACGCCAATCTATGTAGCAAAGGTATCTAAGTCTCAATCCTTAGGGAAGCACTTTTGAGCATACCTCATCAATGATTGATTCGTTGAGGAAAGTGGGAGCCTTCCACACATTGGATCTAAGTTGCAAAATGCGTCCATATCTACCTTTTAAGGAATTTTCCAAGCATGTAATCAACATCTAATCATTAAATGAATATCGGGGCTCCCGGAAGAGATGTTTTAACAAGCCTATGCATAAGAAATATTTTTTGAAGCGTTGAAGCCCTAGATCTTTCTTGAAGTTGGCCTTCTACATATTAATGATTGGTAATGAGAAAAATCTAAAGCAAAAAATTTTGGAACCAAAAATTGTTTATTGCAATATGTTTTGAAGAATTATCATTGGTTTTTAAAGATCTGAGTTAGTCTTATAATGGTATG
>APFE030686292.1:1238-20823 GCA_000404065.3 Pinus taeda
TCTGTTAGCTTTTGTGAGAGTGACATTTGTTGCACTTTTTCTTGTAATTTTGATATATCATGTAGCATTTCTTCCTCTTCTTCATGAGTCATGCTAGAGCTTTCAAGTTGCTTAGTAGGTGTTTGCATTTTCTTTCCTCGGGGCATCAGTTACCAATAATAATGCTCTACTATGCCCTTTGAATTCCTTCAAAACAAATTTTCAAATCAATCTTAAGAAAAAATTTAACACAATCTACACACCTTTTTTCACTTTGTAGGCGCTAGATATTGCCTCTGATGTATCTATGTACTTTCAGATCATCCAGTTTTGAAATTGTGACCTGCAGTAGCCCTCTGTGTCCTCTTTCCAAAGCCACCGGGCTGATTCAAATTGGATTCTCCAAAGAAGAGTTATGTGAAATATCCCACAATGACTTGATTATAGACTAGTTCAGTAGAGCGAACTTGTACGACGTGCCACGAGTCATTGTTTCGACCTTTGGCTCTGAAAAATATATAGAAAAAACTACAGTCTGTCCTCTTTCTGTACCTTACGAAATTTTAATCCGATGCTCAAAGAGAAATTTATGACGATTTTCCCCAGGTCACCTGTTTGGAATGTAATTTAGGAGTCTGGAAAAAGACCAACTTCCTCAGATCATATCTCCGCAAATATAGCGCGGAAATCTCTCAAATTTGGACCCGAGGTTCAGCACGATTACTTCTCAAATAGTTTTTTTTTTAGCTTCTGAAACATTGCAGAAAAAGAGTTATAGTGAAAATTCCACGATGACCTATTTGGAGCAGCGAAACTCTAGAATCCAAAACTCTGATACCAAATGTTATGAAACCAGCTCAAGAAAAGATAGAAAAGATAGATCAACGCCTTAGAATTCAGCCTCTTCGAGGGGGTAATCTCCTTTAATTACATAAATGAACAATTCTTCGATGATTCAAATGACAAAACCTCCTTTTTATATATAGGAGTCTAAGGAGTCACAATATAACCCAGACGACCTAACAATAATAATATAAAGCCACAAAAATAACAATAGAGGGATTCTATGGGGCACAGTAATAACAATATGGGGACAATAGGGGCACAACAATATTAATAAGGGATACAACTACAATAGTAATGGGGTAATCACTAGTATTATAGGGACCCAACATAAGAGGATGCACATGTGTTGCACTTACTGCCATAAGCAAGGACATGTTGCTACAAAATGTTGGACTCTGAATCCAACAATGCTTCCACAAAAGTGGAAGAAGGTGGAAAGAGAAAATGGCAGAAATGGAAAGGAAGATTCGATGAATGATGTGTTTCAAGATGATTCACATGTTGATGCTAATGTGCAGACAAAGGAAGGACCTTTGAAATGGATTGGTAAGAAATGGTTAGAGTCCTTATCCAATTAAGATTTCATGTTTATTGATATAATGCATCTATTTGCATTTCTTTGTTAATGAAATGCAAGTTGCAAGGTTTTACCAAGAAGGTGAATGGAAAAGTTGAGTAGGGGACTCACTTTATTGCTGCAACATTGTATTCATTTCAACTTCAAAAGTACAGTGTACTTAAGAAAAAGTTGAAGGATGAAATGCATACATAAGCATGATGTGCATGAACATAGGGATGTTGATGATTTCCTTGTATTTGAACATGTGTGTGTGATTAACATGAAGGGCTGATTACTTTGTTTTTAGCATGCATGTAATGCAATATTGACTTGAGAAAAGTTGTTTTGGTCTCCAAGATGGAGATGATGATGAAGTGTTTCATCTTTTGAAAAGAGTCCTTGAGATCTTTTCTACATTCTTGACTTGAAGGGTCAATTGTTTTAAAGGCATGTTTTATTGGCTTGTTATCTAGTCAATCATTTGTATGGAGATGTAAAGACATGGAGGTGTTCACAAGATGTGGAAAGTGTTTCTTTTTTTGAAGCAAGAGTTTAGGCCATCCAGTTGTTGTGTGTAATCTTGTTGTTGTTAATAGTTGTTGTTGATAGTATGTCAAACAGGTACAAATGAATTTTTTTGAAGCAGATGTAAGTTCACATTGGTTTGAGTCACCTTAGATCAATGATCAAGGCATAGAAGTTCAAACTATCGTCTGTGACCTTCTCAACATGAGTTCTGCAGGAAGTCAAGGAGGAAGACAGTTCTTCCCAAAAGAACAAGCACATCTAGGAAGCAAAGTGTTTACAGGCTTTGGTTCAGAGGCACTATGCAAGACAATTGTATGGAGGCTGAAAGAAGAGGGTGAGGTACTCTCATATACTGTTTAGATTAGTATATAAGTCTTTTGGATCTAGAATAAACTTCTAAGTCTAAAATTATTCCTCACAGAAGGAAACGAAAGTCAAAGGATGCTCTTGGAAATAGTCTCATTACAGAGATCTCTTCAATCTGAATCTAATGCAATTTGAATGGGCTAAAATGGACTTCGGATGATGGAGTTATTGCAGAAATAAGTTTGCCCATTGTCCTTTGAAAATGAGGCAATTTCTTATATAAATGAGACTTAAGAGAAGTAAAGGATTTCTATGGAAAAATCCCATCGGAAGGTTCAAAGGGAGGACTTAGACCAAAGGCCTTAAGGACCCCCGATTAGAGATCTCTGATATATTGGATCAGAGGTAGGCTGTCATGCGATATTAGGATCTTGGGCAAGCCGATTGCGATATGCGATGGTCAGCCATCAACAATCGGCATAGTCAAAGGGAAGACCCCCAGGGACATTGTGATTGTGATATACAACATGCGATTGGGGCCAATAACGATGCACCGATATCGGTGATCGATGATCAACGAATCCCCGATATAAGGAGCCAATGCCAATGTGACGTGTGATTGCGACTTGTGACAAAGCGCGAACTTGATGAGTTTTATGAACGCGGTTGCATAATATTTGGAATCCAGAATTTCGGATTTTCTGTGCATTCCTGTGTATTTTGGTTTTTGACCATGAGACAATGCGATTGCGATATTGCGACCAAAGGCAGACCTGATAAGGATTATAGACACAATTTCATATTATTTGAAATCCGGATTTGCAGATTTTCTTTGTATTTCCGTGTAATTGGGTTTTGGCCTTATGCAATGCGATTTGCGATGAGCGATGAAGAACACGGACCTGAAAAGTTTATAGATATGATTCTATATTATTTGAAGTCTGATTAAACATCCATGATGTGTTTTTCGTGCATTTTCCTTTGTATTTCCATTATTTGGATATTTCGGCCAGAGGAAGGCAAAACGATCTGGTGGCCATGCCCACTAGTTCCTTTCCATTTGTAAACAAATTCTTGTGATGAAATTGTCAGTTTCTTCAATGATGGAGGTGACTGTAACTGATGCATTACAAAAAGCACAGGGAGCTCAATTGATAGAGCAGCTGAAGGTTGCTGAGATTCGCATGGGGTGCAAGTGAACCATTGATAACATAAATAGCCAGAGCCAAGACCCAGAGCCAAAGCTAGAGCCAAAGCCAGAGCCAGAACTGAGAGCCAGAGCCAGAGCCAAAGCCGAGAGAACAACAAAGAGATCAAATGATCCAGGTGTTGCTGGTGTCTGATGCGTGCTGAAGACAGAAGGAGGAGTTCCAGAGACAGTAAGATAATTCTGAGGGAGTTGGTGCAAGATAGAGCTCAAGATAGCTTAGAGCGCTGATTGAAGGAATCTAGTCCAGAGAAGCCTAGATTTGTCTGCAGAGTATGGACAACCAACGGGATAAGATGGTACTCTAAACCCATAGGTTCAGTTGTAAACTAATGGAGTTGAGCGTGGAGCTTGTAAAAGAATTCAGCCATAATCCCAAAGAGCCTAGTCGAGTTGACTAGAGCTCAAGGAGACATAGCCCAAGATATTAGTGCGAACTCCATATTATATTGTTGTCTTATGTGTTTGTTTATTTGCTGCATTACTTATTGTTACATGTATTTAAATATCAGTATAAGCAACAGAACTTAAGGCATTAGATAGTTTAAAAGCAAACACAATCATACACCTATTTCAAGCATTTTTAATTCCGCAATTGGTTAATCATAAGGTAGATCTTGGAAATTAATAAGCTTTGGAGTGGGATAGGTTCTTGTAAGCTTGACAAGAAGCCTTTAGTGCCCCATTTCAGATCAATCTCCCACTAAAATCTCTCTAACAACGTGTCAGTTGTGTTCTATATGCATCTCTATATATACATGGCGGTCCTGATAAATGTACAAGTCACGTTGAAGATGGAGAACCAGTGGGAAATTCTTAAGAACAAGTCACTAATCCAATTATTAGTGGCTTAATTGCAACACACCATGCCATACCATAGGATATATAATTACAAATGTCCATACATTTTTAGGTGATTTTATCACTCCAACTCCCGAGGCTCCACGATTTAGTCTAATTAATGCAGATACTGATTATTAACGTCCATGATACCATGTCCATGCATGCTAATTCATGGACCATTCATTTTCCGATAGCTCCATCTTTCCAATGTCATTAGGCCAAACCTATTTGACTTTGGAGCAGTCTATAGTGCGACTTTTTGGAGATGGATGGGACGTTTCTATGGGTGAGGGTCATACATAGCATGGCAATAATTACCGTGTCTCTTGATTTCCCGACAACTCCATTTTCCCTGTGAGTTTACATCTTCGAAGGTCTGACAACAAACAGAAGTTGCCACCACTGTTCTTCCAGGCCAACTCAATTAAAGCAAGTTAGCGGCACAATCTTTATGTGAAATTCAAAATTTGAAATTTGAGCGCGCTACATGCCCTCCCATGCTCGCTCCGGGTGAATGGATGAACGTGTGCATGGTGGAGAGGATGGTAGTGGGTAGCGGACGGATTCTATAGCAAGTGGCTTCCCAAAGAATTTATGCCTCCTTGGTTGCTACAACAATTGCGCCAACATCATTGACCTCTATTTCAATATTGTGGCTAGAGAAGGTACTTATTATTCTTCATTATCCTATTCATGTACCCTATACTGTAGCAGAGGTAAAATATTATATTCACTGGATATCCTACACGAGACATACCTGTAACCATGAATATATGTATGGATTTTACACCTGAATTCAACCCATGATTGATTCATATAGATATATAATTTCTGGTGTCTACTTGTGCCCACTTGTGCGAGGTTCACAGAACTAGAGACCGTGGGATGATAAGTGAGGTTACATAATTTGTTATTGCTTCCACAACAATTGGTTTTGGCGATATAACAATTCCTCCCACTTCGGCTCCATCTCCAGTCTCTTCGCTCAGTCATTAGCTACTAGATTCTGTAATTTTTCTAATGCTTGTACAAGCAGTGGAGTGTACAACGAAATTTGTTTTGTAGAACTTATATCTTCTATTTTCTATTATTGAAGGGTCCAATGTGATTCATTGGACTTTCTTTTTCAAATATTCCTTCAATTAATAAAATTTATTATAACTTTATTTGGAACAAGGGATTTAATTCATAGTAGTAAGTGTTTTTTGAATCACTTTATAGTTTTATGGTATACTTCAGCGCTTTGTGAAAGTATGATTATAACACACATTTATGTATGATATTTCACTTTTATGAATTCTTCATTCAAGGAGGACCATTTCAAATTATTAATCATCTTTATATAGTAATATATAAACTTACATGAAAAGGTTTTCTTATTATATTTGCCCTATTGTCCACTTAATAGAGTTTCTTGTCCAATTATACATTATATGATTTTAATTAACTACAATAATATCTAAATACATATCACCAAGATTGAAATGAATTAAAAATTCTAAAAAAGCTAATCATACACTATCTTAATAGATTATATAATTTCATCCTTAAAAAGCTCAAAGAGCTCTTAATACTAGAGAAGAAAGTAGAAAAAACCAACAAAATTATAAAATAGTAAAAAGGATGAAACCAACCATGTGAAAAAGCTCTTAATACCAGAGAAGAAAGTAGAAAAAACACCAACAAAATTATAAAATAGTAAAAAGTATAAAACCAACCATGTGAAAAGGAAATAAAATTAAATAGGTAAAATTTAAGAAATGAGAAAAAAAAAAGAATATTTAAAGTATAAAACCAACAATGTGAAAAGAAAAAAAATTAAATAGGTAAAATTTAAGAAATGAGGGATAATATAAAAAAAGAATTAAAGAAAAATTATATTTTAAAATTTATCAAAATAAGAAGTCATTTTTTAAAATTGAAAAAATAAACAAATAACTAAATGAAAATTTATCAAAGTAATTAATTCTTTTAACACATGAAGAAAAAAATATTCTCATCATTTATTTTTAATTTATATAGACTTATAAGTAATAATAATGTGCACACATTACTACATTAAGAAAAGAAAAATGCATCTACGTGTGGTTAGAAAGGGGATGAAACAATTAATGAATATATTACTACATTAAAAAAATTAGAAAAATACAAATTAATCCCATCTTAAAATTATATTATATAGTGTGTTTTGGTGAGAGAGAACATTTAAAGAAATTTGATCCCTTAAAGTGATTGATAGACTCAATTTTAAGATGGATCTACACTAGTTAATAATAATATAATTTCATATCATGCAAAATTTCATTCACCTTTACAATGTAGTATAGGGTATAGAATTTGTCATGAACAAACCAATGAATATAATGCTACATTAAAAAATTTAAAAATACAAGTCAATTACATCTTAGATGGCACTAAATTAAATTAAAAAAATAAATAAATCACATGCATAAATAGATATCTATGTGACAACATCTAAAACATATTAAACCAATATTCATACATCTTAAACCTAGATATATCAAGCATTTAGAGGTATAGAGTTTGTTAGTGTGTAATTTTTATTAATATGAAGGAATTAATACACAACATGGAATTAAATGATGAAAAGATTACATTTTAAAAGATTGGTCTCTTTAGGTTAGCATTTAGAGGTATAGAGTTTGTTAGTGTGTAAATTTTATTAATATGAAGGAATTAATACACAACATGGAATTAAATGATGAAAAGATTACATTTTAAAAGATTGGTCTCTTTAGGTGCTTGATAGATTCAAGTTTGAGATGAATATGAGCTAGTTAATAACAATATAATTTCATATTATGCAAAACATTTCATACATTTAAAATGTAATATGAATAGAAGTTGTGAAGAACAAACCAATAAACATATTGCTACATTAAAAAAAATATACAGCTCAACTCAATCTTAAACAATATTAAATTAAATTAAATAAAAAAAATTAATAACTACATACACACATATGTATGTTAACAACATTTAAAAAAAAATCATCTAAGATCATGATTAGTCAATTTAGTGTCGTAAATTCCTTGCATAAATTATCAACCGAGGCTTGTAAACTGATGAAGTGTGTTGCACTATATGTGTTTAGTTAACCTTTCCTTACTTCGTTGTTTTGTATATTATGTTGTTTTGGGGGGCTTTTGTTCTTTGATGTCTAAGAATGTTCAACCTAAAACTATGAGAATATTTAAGTGAATCTAAAGAAATATTCCTAAGTTAATCTAATTCTCTAAATAGAAAACTATTGGCTAGTTAGAACCTAATTTGGAAAACAAAGCATCTATCTTATCTTATCGTTAGTCCTAATCCATGGATCTAATTCTTAAAATGAAAAATGAAATTGCAGTGTTTGTTTTAAGTAAAGATAGAAAATGAAATCAATTAAAGTACTTCCGGTTACTTTAGCCTTCAATTATGAAGTATGATCTTCTTGAGATGGAGTATAAGCAACTGTCTGTACTTTAACGTCCTAGAAAAATAAGTAGAGTATGCAACTAAGTGAGAATATAAGAGAAACAAGGTGAAAGCATGTAAAACTAACTGTAAACAACTAATGTATTTTTGGCTTTCTCCAAAATTCAAATGTGAAACATTAACCTCTTGAAGTGCTGCATAAGAAGTCAATTATGCCTTAAGTCCTAAGTTCCTATGAAGCTAATAACAATGTATTGAGTAATTTCAATCATTGTATGAATTAGACATTTAACCATTTAGTTTAGTATCATCATCATCTTGAAATGGATTTTGAAAACATCCATTAAGACAGTTAATTGACAATTCTGTCGACAAAACAGTAAGAAAAACTAAGCAACTGTGTATTCTTATCACTTCAATCTTAATTCAATTTGGAAACAGAGTTATTTTTCTCCATAAAATATCTTAGAAGAACAAGGCTGCACAGTTGTGAATTATCACTATGGTATTGATCAAAAACTAGAATGAAATATTATCCTAATTAGAAAACAGATTTGTTGAAAACAGAGTAATGCAAATTGAACTAAAAACAACAATAAAAACATCCTCTAGTGTAGGGGCCCTTTGCAACTTATTTGGCTAGACTGTTAGCCGGTTAAATATGCTCTTAACCAATCATTCACTATAGGAACTTTATATTATGATAAAATAAAGTCTGAATACAGAGTATAAGCAAAAAGCCTGAATGTAACACTTAATTTATGAATTGTTTCTTGGTTCTATGTAACTGATATTTAAAGGAAAATAACATAACGATTTGTGAGATAAACTTGCTACAGGTGGCTAATACGAATTAGATTTGCAATAGGACTGTTGGACTCTTGATTTCCTACGAAAGAGCAAATCAAGAATCCTACTGCTTTCAGATAATGTACTTTGACTCCATATTTGACCATGATCCTAGGCTTTCTTTTTTGTCGATTTGGACCGAGTGAAAGGATGGAATACATGTGGAGATGATTCTAGAAATGCCTATATGGCCTAATTCTTCATTTGACACCTAGAATCTGCCAAACCATGAGAGTAGCTACGGAATCCACAGTTAGTTACAGAATAGGCTGCGTTCTGTAGCTAAATTGAAAAAATCTACTCAAATAGCAAGAACATGAAAATATAATATGGCAATCATTTTAATGGTTTCCTTAAGACAAAACTTAGCATTTATCATTGATTGGGGTCTGTAATCTTATGAGAAAGTGAGGGAAAAAAGTGAGAAAACTGTCAAGGAGAGGGTAATTCTGAGGTTTAATAGATCCATCTTAAAACCAAATCTTTCAAGCATCTAGAGGTATCAAAGTTGTTAGTGTGTAAACATTTTAATATGAAGGAACTAATGCATGGCATGGAAGTAAATGATAAAAAAATTACACATCTAACTATGTTATCCCTTTTAGTTTTTAATATTCAAATTTAATATGGATTTAAGCTAATAAGAATGCATAGGTGTTTTTAGTACAAAAATTCATATCATGCAAAAACTCCCTTACCTTTACATGTATGCGAAGAAAATATCTATTATGAAGACTATTTTCCTCTCTTAGGAACACTCAATGTCCCTAACCCATTTTTTTTTATGCAAAACTGCCTAATAGTACCTAGAATACCATTTGGGGATCAAAGACCCCAAATAAAGGCTACTATTCATGGTGGTATGCCTTATTCACAATGCTTAATCATGAAGACTATTTTCCTCTCTTAGGAACACTCAATGTCCCTAACCCATCTTTTTTATGCAAAACTACCTAATAGTACCTAGAATACCATTTGGGGATCAAAGACCCCAAGGAAAGGGTATTATTCATGGTGGGATGCCTTATTCACAATGCTTAGGACCTAGAGGGTTCATTTTCCTATGTAAGGCCCTTGTTTCTCTTTTTTACCATGGTTTAGGCCCTAAAGTTATCCTTATTTCCAAAATCCAATTAATTGCAACCATATCCCATTCAAATTTGAAAATCATGTAGAGAGTTCCTATGTGGTGTGTCAATGTATCTTCCACCATGTTTGAGCCTAACAATATTTTTAAAATTCTGACTTCTTGATATAACATACTCAATAGGTTATGTCATTTATTGAGGTTACTAGATGCTTCTTGAAACCACAAAAATTATACTATTTTTGCTTTGATACCTCTCTCTTATATATCCAACCACCCCAATGGCATGTTTTAGGTGTTGGAGTGCTCCAAGTTCCTTTCACAAACTTATAACTATTCTCTAATACCACTTTTTAGTGTATCTATTATCCATACTACATCCATGACACTTTGATTTTAACTTTATTCCAAATATGGTATGTACAAAAACATGTACTTAGGCTAATAGTTATGTTTGTACTCATGTAGTTACTAATGGTTAATTTATTGAATTTTTATCCTTTCAGGTGATGGAAAAACATTTATGATGGAGGCTTTGCCACTAAGAGCTTAAGAGGAAATGCTTAATTTAATGAACAAAGAATTTTGAATAGAAAAATGGTTTCGCTTATGGATTAGTTTCTTTGAGATATATGGTTGCAAACTATGTGATCTCCTTAGTGACGGGAGGTATGTATATGAACATACGTGTATTCAAATTGATTTTGTATAACCGTAACTACAAATATTGATTCTATATTTTAGGTGCTCCATTCTTCTGGGTCTTTACAAGACCTTATAGCATCTATATGAGAATATATTAGAAGCCTTTCCAACTTGAAGAGATATGTATGATGGTCTTTTTTTCTTGAAGTTTTTCATCTTGAAGAAGGGTTTTTGTTTAGATTCAATGATGTTTTTGCAATAAAAATGAGCTAATAATAGTGTTTAGGGAGGGATCTCTTAATTCCAGACACCATGGAGTGAGAAAAACATTAGAAAGTTTTCCATATATTGGTTGTAAATTCAACCAATGTGAAAATTATTTTATGTGCAATTGTCCATTGTGTAAAATTTTAAAGATAACAAATAGAAAGTTAGCATTTCACACTCCAGTTCTTGTTATTTCATTTTTTTGGAAAAGTATTTCCATATACGTCCTGAGAAATTTACCAGAAAGGAGTTGAGGAAATGATATGTAGTTAGTACCATGAAATTTTTTTCTCTTTTGTCTGAAATTCCTCATGTAGTAACATGTAACGCAAATTTTCTTCACTAATATGATGGTACATTTTGGGTAAATGATTTATATCATTTTCTTTTATCAAGATAACATAGTTTTTTAAAGCATGCTAACTCAATGGAAGATCACTTTCTTTGCAAGTAAGAGGTTGGTGGTTTGATTCCATCCTACCCTAACATTAATTAATTATTGAAAGAACAAAAATATTCACATTATATATATATTTTTCTAAGTAATACTATTCTATTGAAAAAAACAAAATTAAAAATGCAGTGAGGCTCCAACCTTTGCGGTGCTGAACAAAGTTATGTCAAAATTTAATCAAGAAGACAAAACTCAACTTCCCACCAAGGGGAAACCAGTCCGAGTGAACCCATTGTTAAATTCCCACACAGGGGTCTCAATTCTTAACCTAAAAAGGCCCACACAGGGGTCCTAAATCAAAACCAATCAAAACGAGCCACATGGTGTGAAAAAAAAAGTAGAGAAAAAACCCCATGAAACCAACCCATGAAACAACAAGAGAGTGGCGAATCGAAACCTGGGAACTTGGCCCCCTAGGTCTCGTCTAGTGGAGGCTCCTCCACAATGCGACATGCGTACTCATACCAGTCATCATCCTCTACTGACGTGCCACGCGGGATGCCACCGACTGCTTACGAATCGGCCGAATTTCCCTTGACTGCATGCTTGCCTGATGTGCCACTCAGGATGCCACCAACTGCTTGGGTGGCACCCGAACTGCCTTCGATTGTATGCTTGCCTTCAGTCATATCCTCGCCATGCAGAATGTTGCCATGACTAGCCTTTCTCGTCTTCTCTATCGTCTGCTACTTTTTGTTGTTTCCTTTCTCTGGTTCACAACCATCCTTGTTCGTCTTATTTGCCTTCTGCTGCTTGTTGTTGTTCCCTTTCTCTGGTCCAGGTTTGCGGGTTTGAGCATCTTGCTCATCCTGCAGACTGATTTCCTCACTGAAGGTCACTGTGATAGTGGCAATGATATTGGGATGATGCAACATACTGTGAAAGCGAAAGTGGGTCGTGTGGTGAGAGGGGTGGGGGGGGTAGGGAGGTTGTCCATTTGGGTAGCAGCATTCATTCTTCTGGCACCATGGGCCTGTGCCTGACCTTTGCCACTGCACGTGTTACGGTGTCTACCAGAGAAATGACCTCTGGAATGAATAGTAGAAGGGGATGAGGAAGGAGTTGCTTGTTCAGGGGTGGGCGTTGAGGGGAGGCGAATGCTTCCACCGTGGCTACCACCTCTTCTGTTATGCATTCGATGGCGAGTATGTGGCATGGCTAGTTGATGGTTGTTGGTTTGGGCCAAAATGACTGTGTTGTTATCAGTGATTGCAGTAGGGGAGGCAGAGTTTACTCTGGAATTGATGAGGCTATTCAAAAGAGATGTAGAGGAATTTTGGGCAGAATTTAGAGCACAGTGAGTGGTTTGGGAGAAATGGAAACCATTCCCCAAATCAATACATTTGAGGATCCAACAGTGCCTCCCTGTAATTTTGTGCAATCTCGGCTCCGCAGCATGAGGGTGCCAAGAGCAGTTTAGCGGGGATGGGATGAATGGGTTATGGCTTGCAGAAGCCATGGCCTTATGCCTGCTACGAATTCCTCGACTTGAGCACCCAAGTAATGGTGCCTGCAGGCCAACTGTGGCTTGCCATAAATTGGCATGGAAGGGGATGCGGGTGGCCATGCGACTTGGCCGCCTGCCGCCCTTCTGTCTAATCTGCATTAACGTCAATTTAATCACTCGCATCTGGGTGTGCCTCTTCACTTTGTACTAGTTCATTATATTCCTGTAGTTGGGAAGCATTGTTGGTTATGTTGAGCGAACCTGTATGTAGAGTCCAATCTCTGTCCACCCCCAAATTCTCCAGGAGATTAGCCACTTTGTTGCCTTCTCTTTTGATGTGTTTGAAAGTGACTACTCTGTTAGTGGTGAGCCATTGATCTATGAGCTCTAATCTTTTTGCCAATCTCCAACTGTTGACCACTTTGTATGTCGCGGTCCCCTGCAGGATCTGATTAGCCATATTAATAAGAATGTGAGAGTTGCCTTCGATTACTAAGGGGAAGAAGCTGTGTCATTGAGCTAAAAGAAGCCCTTGCCATAGCCCCTCTAGCTCAGTAGAAATGTTCGTATCCCATCCAATTGAGCCTAGGAAAATTAAAAGAGGTTTTCCTTTGTGATCCCTGAATATTCCTCCATATCCTGCTCTGCCTGGGTTACCTTTGGAGGCCCCATCGAAGTTTAATTGTATCATATTATGTGGCAGGGGGATCCATTTGTTTGGAATATTGTGATGTAAAGAGGATTTACTATGTTTTTCCTATACCTGGTTCATCCGAAGATTCCAGTTTGTCCATATATTCTGCTCTTGTGGAAGGGAAGGAAAGTCCTCTTCATTCCAAGTTTGGAGCATTAAAGTTTCCTAAAGGTTGTTGCAAAAGCTACTTCATGGGACTTCTAATGGTGTACATTGATCTTTGAAGATGCGATGATTCATTTCTTTCCATATAGACCACATAAGAAGACTTGGGATGATTTTCCACAAAGAATTTAATAGTTTGCTCTTGTATGGATTGATTGCGCAGCTACGAATGGTGTTGGTAATATCATCTTTAATTCTTCCTTCTTTTTGGGATCTAAAACTTGATTTTCCCCAAAGTCTATTTGCCAAATTGCAAGAGTTCATGAGGTGCTGGATGATTTCTTCCTGTTGTTTACATTTAGGAAATATGGAGGGCCCATGGAAACTTTTTTTCCTTAGATTGTCCCAAGTGAGTATTTTTTTTGACATAACAACCAAAGGAAAGTAGAAACTTTGGGCCAAATGTTGGGGGACCATACTTTGTCCCAGAGAGGATCCTTGATTGTTTGATTGCCAATTATTAGTTTGTATGCCTCTTGAGTGGTAAAAGTTCCACGTGCATTATAGCCCCATCGTATTATGTCCTTCTTGTTAGAAAAATTTATTTTCCTATTGATAAGATTTGTCTCCAAATTATTATGAATAGACTCTGTTCCTTACCTGATGACGTGAGTCGTGCTTATCCATTGTCTATATCCTTGATTGAGAGTAGGAATCCAATGCTAGATAACTTTATCTATTTGATGCTCCTCCCATTCCTATGTTTGGTGAGGTCTAATCAGGTCGCTCAGTTTGGGTCTCTGGTGCCAAGAGTCATCCCAAAAACGTGCATTGTTGTCGTCCCTTATTTCCCATAAACTATGTTGTTAGATTATAGCTTTGTGCTGATTGGCCGCATTCCAAATTAAGGAACCTTTTAGTCGAATTAAATCATCTGTCGGTTAGTTGTTTGCATATTTGGCAGTCCAGAGGATGGCCCAGGGTGTCTGCGGAGCATAAATCCATTTCCACCATAATCTTGCTCCCATGACTGCATTGCTATGTTGAGGATCTCGGATCCCAGTGCCCGCAGAAATTTTTGGAAGGAAAACCGTAGCCCACTTGACTGCTGCCCATTTTCTATTATGTCCCGAGGATACCTATAAAAAATTTCGTTGTAGATTTTTTATTTTCTCAAGCACCCATTTTGGTGCTGCCAAAACAGAGAAAAGATAAAGAGGCATGGATTGCAGGACAACTTTGACTAATACTAGACGACTAGCCATATTGAGGGCTCTATAAGTCCAGGAGAAAAGGCGAGCTTCCAATTTTTCTAGGAGCAATTTCCAGGAGGAGTGCTCTAATACAGAGTCAGTCATGGGTGCATCCAGATATTTAGAAGGGAGAGAGGCAACCGAGAATTCAAAAATTCGGGCTATAGAAGATTGAGTGATGTAAGGGGTATGAAAGAAAAAGATTTGGGATTTAACATTATTAATGCTAGCACCAGAGGCTTCAGAGATCTCATTCATAAGGGATTTTATTTTAAGGGCTTCTTGAACTGAGGGATGTCCAAACAACATGTTATTGTCCACAAATTATTGGTAGGTAAAAGCAGGGGTATTGGGGAAGGAAATACCTCTGAGTTGTTGTGATTGAAGAGCAGTTTTGATACTTCTACCTAGCCCTTCCACCATTAAGACAAAAAGAAAGGGGGAAAGAGGATCTTCTTGTAGGATGCCTATAGAGGGAGGAAAGGGGGTGGAAGGTATGCCATTAACCAGAATGGAGAAACGAGTAGAGGATATAAGACTCATAACTGATCTAACCCATGGAGGGGAGAAGCCAAAGGTAGTCAACATCTTTTGAATGAAAGTCCAACTTAACTTATCAAAATCTTTTGAAAGTTCAATTTTAAGGAGCATATCTGCTTTTTTGAGCTGCTTCAGGGAGTGTATGATCTCATGGGTGAGAATGATGCCATCTATGATTTTCCTCCTTTCCACATATCACGATTGTTCTGGCAAGATGAGCATAGGTAGTAGCGGCTTCAGGCAAGAGGCGATAACTTAGATATGATTTTGTATATGACATTATAGAGAGCGATAGGCATGAATTTGTCCGAAGTTAGAGATTGCTCTTCTTTAGGGATAAGGGAAATAAAAGTCGTGTTCAAAGAGGGAAACATCCAACGTATAGTCCGAGATTCTTCAACTACCTGCCAGACCTCCTCTTTGATGAGATCCCAGAAGTTATGAAAGAAGTTTGAGGTAAATCCATCTGGACCAGGTGCCTTTCCTTCCTTGAGCTGTCACATAGCAGAATCGACTTCTTGTAGAGATATCGGACAAAGGAGAAGATGATTGTGTTCTTTTGTTATAATTCTCGAAATGTTCTATATAATCTTCTCTATAGCTAGCTGTCGGTTGACTTGTGGTTCTTGATGCACTCGTTTGAAATATGTAAGAAGCTATTGTTCTATGTCCTCATGGTTTTCCAAGCATACTCCTTGCTGATTCTGAATATGAGTGATATTGTTGTACATTCTTCACTGTATGGTGGTGCAGTGAAAAAATTTCGTATTTCGCTCTCCCTCCTTAAGCCATCTAACTCTAGATTTTTGTTTCCAGAGTATCTCCTCTTGCTTTTCTCTTTCTGCTATTTGAATTTGAAGGAGCTTTTCCTGCTCTAAGAGGGCTTCAGTTCTTCCTTCAGTAATTATTGTTTGCTGGATTCTTTTCATTTCCTGAGCTAGAACATTCTGAGCTCGAAAGATATTGCCAAAGGTCATTTGATTCCAATGCTTGATGTTATTTTTGAGATGTTTGAGTTTTTGTTGGCATTGATACATTTTTGAACCTTCCGGGGGACTGAAGCATTTCCATGATATATGTATCAGATTATTGAAGTCTGGATGCATCAGCCAGAAGGCTTCAAAATGAAAAGGTCTTTGAGTGTTATTCCCGAGTCTTTTCCATTGGAGCGAAATAGGCCAACGATCTGAGCCAGAAAGAGGTAAGATCGAGGCTGAAAGATCTCCTCCAAGATGAATGGAATTGTTTGAAAGCAGAAATTTGTCTAGTCGGGAGGCGATTTGTTGGGTACCAATTCTTTTATTGTTCCATGTGTAGATACCATTATTGAATGGCATATGAATAAGCTAGTTGTTTTGTATGAAATTCCTTAAATGGGTACTTTCACTGTCCAGTTTGTTCCTGCCTCCACTTTTTTCTTCCAGTTTAGTAATCATATTGAAGTCTCCTCCTGTTATCCAGAGCAAATGTATTCTGGTGGAGTTGATCAGAGTTAATGTATTCATAATGGCTAACTTATTCACTGCTTCCTGGGGGAAATAGACATTGGTGAGGTGACCATGCACATTTGTCCCTATTATATGAAAAGTGGCTTGAATGAAATGATGACTTGCATGGATGTTAGTAAGCGTGATAGCTCACTCATCCTAGGCTATTGCTAGTCCTCCTGAGGCTCCTAAGGCATCCACTGCTACTGTTTGACTGCTTAGCCATGCTTTGGCAAGAGTTTGGCCAAGTGTGGTAGAATTACATTTTGTTTCTTACATGAAGAAAATTTGGGGTTTCTCTTGCTGAATCATGTTTTTGATCATTCTGTATTTTCCAGGGCTGTTTAGCCCTCTTATATTCCAAGATGTGAGCTTCATATTTCAGTATTGGGTAGGGGACTGTAGTACTTTGTAAGCTTGGAATATCTTCCTAATTCCACCAGCATTTCCCCAATGCGGATGGTTCTTTGAAGGTCTGTCTTTATCCCTCGTTTCTTAGTGTCTTTAGGAATATTTTTCCCATCCCATTGACCTTCGGGTTGAATACCTAGAGATCTTTGCTGATGTGCTCTGGAAATGATAACTTCCAAGCTTTCTAGTTGTCTTTTTGGGATTTTGTCAAATTCTTTTTTCCTGCAAGCTTGCTCTAGGCCGAATATGTCCAGATCTCCTATGTCTATACTTTTAGGCTCTTCTTCCATGTGCTTGGCCTCACTGCTTTCCACCACGAAGTCTGTTGAAGCAGTGGTCTCTTTCTGAAAAATGTCAACATCCATGCCATGAGGTTTCCAGATCGGAGTCATACTGGGCATGGAGGTGGTGAGATATTTGGATTGCGAGGGCTTTTGAGTTTTCCCTAAGCCTGTAGGGTTGACTTTAGAGGTTACCTTGAGAGGCTCTTTGGAGGGAAAGGGGGACTCAGGGTCTGTTGGAGCAGGTTGAGCTATAATGTCAAAGTTGTTACTGGTGGATGGCATTAAGGTATTGGCGGAAGGATTTTTAGGGTTTGATGCAGGTTTTTTGTAGTTCTTTTTGCGATTGTTTACCTTGGTGAAACTCTCAGAATTAGGTTTCTCTGAGGAGGTATAAGTTTGGGGTTTCACATTTAGCGGGCAATCACGAAAGAGATGGACATGGGCATGACATTTTCTGCATCTGAATGGAACATGTTCGTAATCTATTGATTGAATCCACTCAAAATCATCATGATATAAACTTATCGTATCCAAAAGAGCTTTTCTTAGATGCATATAGACACAAATGTGGGCATAGGATGTATATCTTCTGAGTTTTGTCTCCTCCGCAATTTTAATGAACTCCCCGAGTCCATCTCCAATGTCTTTCAGTGAATCTTCATCCCAATATTCCAGTGGAAGGGAGTAAAGACGGATCCAGACTGGTGCCCAACTTAGATCCTCTTTGTCCAGGTTGAATCTCTTAATCCAATCTCTCAGGTATAGACCAGCAGCATTGAAGAAGTAGGGTCCTCCATCGATTACCCTATTCCGGTATTCTATACAGTTGAAGACCGCCGTGAAGAAGCCGTTTGGTCCCAACTGCAAGGTGATGTTCCCTTTTGGTTTCCATTTGGCTACGATCCAACTATGCAGGGCTTTCTCTGTGGGCCAGAAGCCGATAAATTTCACGATTAATGCATGATCCTTCATGAACTAGATTTTGGTATTGATTCTTTGATTTGGTAGTTCAATCTTTGGTCTTTCTGCTGCAACAGGTTTGCAGGTTGCTGAGATTGTTTTGGGAACCTCACCATTCTTGCATTAGTTGTCTGTGCATTCTGATTTTTTTATGTTTCTTCCTGTGGATTTTTATGTTTTCCTTGATTGTTCTGGTTTGCCAGCTTTGTTCGATTGGTGGTCTGATCATTTCTAGTTTGAATTTGAGGTTCTCCCTGATCACTGGGGGGAGGCATCGTGTCCCCCCTTAGAGGTTATCCATGATGAATACTCTACTCATTGTCGTATATTATTGCCAGTGTTGCCGATAAACTGTTGCAGAGGCGTCGTGGTCTGAGCAGGTCTGCCATTGCAGGGTCTGACAAAACCCTAAACCGCCATCGTTCCGTCGTCTTCCCCTGTTTCCGTAGTTGATTATGAGTTCATCATATATTTATATAGTTGATTATATATTTATTTCTAAACATAATTTTTATTATCTCTAGAGAGATAACAATTAGGATTAAAGACATATTGTCTCTATAGAGACAATAACTAGGATTAAATACATATTTTTTTGCTTATGTAAGAGTCATGCCTTCTTATCATTGAATCAAACAAAAATTACAATATGTACAAACTCCATCACTCTGTGTGGACATAGGCAAAAAG
Organism: Pinus taeda; assembly: GCA_000404065.3. NCBI lineage: Eukaryota > Viridiplantae > Streptophyta > Pinopsida > Pinales > Pinaceae > Pinus > Pinus taeda. The sequence continues at coordinate 20,121 of APFE030686292.1, forward strand.
GAAAATGCCCATCTGAAGCCTATCCCTCATTTTACCAAAAAGTACCTACCCAACCCTTTTTTATTACAAACACGTGAAACCATCGGGCGTCTTAGGTCCTATGAGCCCATATGTAACCACGCGCCCAACCCTTCCTATCTTTCAATCACTGTCGTTCATTCTTCTCTTTTGATCTAACGGCCGAGGTATACATCACACCATGAGGAGGTAAGAAGATTAACCCTCGGGCCCCACCAAACTGCTCACTCGATCTAGAGCATTGATCTACCTTGCTCCATCGGACGACTGAGTCGAATATCACGTGATTGATGTCGTCAAACTTTAGAGTGCGATGAGGGTGGTTTTTAGTGTTGGCATTATGGTTCTGGTATGATTTCAGATGTTGTACTTGATGGCAAACACCCATGGCATGGCTCTCATTTTGATGAAAATAAAGAAGTACGCAGGAGAACAATTCAGGAGGTGCGTACCCGCAGGTATGCCGTGCAGGGATCGCGTCCAAATACGCGGGTCACCCATTCATGGGGTGCGTACCCCAGTGCACACATTCCAAGGCCGTTAAGCACCCACCCGTGGGGTTTCTCAGTGGTATTTAGCCAACAGTATTGGGTTATCATGGTTTTGGCCCGCGGTATTGATTATTTTATTATTATTATTGAGCCCCATGATCCTTGATTTGAGGAAGAGATAGCCTATATAAAGC
>APFE030686296.1:6402-44249 GCA_000404065.3 Pinus taeda
TGCTATTATCAGTGGCATCCATAGGCTAGGAGACGGAGTAGAGAATGTTGAGAGGAAATCATCATGGGAAGGACAACATCCCAATGCCATAAGGAACTCGAATTTCAGAAAAACCAAAAACTCAAACGCTGGAAGGGCTAGTCCCGACCATGATATTAGGCCTCCTTTCCAAGAAAACTATGCGGAAGCGCCCACATCCAGTGAGCCAACGGAGGAGACTCACATGAGCTTGATAGATTCAAAAAATGAGCAACAAATTTTTCTGACTCGAGAAGACCAGGACTATCAAGATGTAAATCAATTTCAGACTAAGTCTATTGAGTCTTTTGATTTTAAACAAGGTTAGGATTCTACTGTATATGAGGTCCACAAGCAATACAAGCTGAGATCAAGAACCATCGATGTCCCTGCACCCAACAAAACAAAGGACAGCAAGCAGCCCAATAAAATTAAAGGCAAGGTGATCATAACAGAACTAGCTGATACAACTGTCCCAAACCCACAACAAGTAACTGTAGAGGACATGAAAGACGTGCAACCTTCCATTGACCAACCTCTGCCTCCTTCTTTCTCAAAAGAAGAGGGGAGTAGAATTCCTAAAAATCTTCCCAAAGCAGACATACCACAACCTGTCATTCATCATAACGCTGACATTCAAAAAGAAAACACAGAAAACACTTTTGACAAAGAAAAAACTTCTACTGCTAATGCAAGGATTCCATTGGAGAAACCATTTAGCTTAGAGACAGAGATTGGCAAACTTAAAATATCCATCCCCCTCTCTGAACTTGCCAAGCATGATGTCTATAGGCAACAAATTCAAATGTCACTTCAAATGCCACAGGTCAGGGATGATGTAAATGTTTTGGATGATACTCCTGAGCTGCTGTTTGGTCCAGAAGTTAATGGGAAATCAACATATGGATCTGTTCCACCTTTTTATGTCAGCCTGCACATACATGACAAAATCTTGCATAATGCTATGTTTGACTCAGGTGCATCACATAACCTTATGCCCAAAGCCGTGATGGAAAAGTTAAACCTTGATGTCACAAGACCCTACAAAGATCTATACTCCTTTGACTCAAGTCAAGTTAAGTGTTTAGGCTTAATCAAAAACCTTTGTGTGTCTTTAGTCCAGTTTCCCAACAAGACAATCCTAATGGACGTAGTAGTTGCTGACATCCCAACAAAATATGGCATGCTCCTATCAAGATCATGGGGAGCAAAACTGCAAGGATCCCTTCAACTCGATCTCTCTTATGCCACTATATCTGTCTTTGGGCAACCAAAGAGACTGTACAGGGAAACACTAATGAAGTACGTGGTAAGTAGTGAGGAAAAGCCCCAAAATTTTCCAATTTACTCAATCCATTTTGATATGGATTCTTTTATTTTATTTAATGATGACACTAGTCCTCCAACTGATGAGAAACCTTTAGCCTTAGAGCAAGAAACATGCATCAATGAGGAATCAGTTGCCAATACCCATGAAACTGTCACAACAGTCAAGGCAACCAACAAACAAGAAGAACCTCCCGAAACAGAAAATGTAAGTCTGCCCAATCTTCAAACAACTGAAACTCTTAATACAAACCACAAACAAGAAATTACATGGTATCTAGAGTTTGATGGTTCTGTCAACAAGTTAGGAGCAGGGGCAGGGGTATGGATTCACAATACACATGACAATCACGCAGAAGGCCATGCCTATAGATTAAATTTTAGATGTACTAATAACATGGCAGAGTATGAGGCTCTCCTCTTAGGCCTTAAATTACTCAAAGCCCTAGGAGCTGCAAAAGTGTCCATTCTAGGTGACTTCGATTTAATTATACAACAAATGAAAGGTAACTTTGTTACCAATGACAATAGAATGAGAGCTTATAGGACTGCTGCCATAGAAATACTCAAGTATTTCAATGAATCCAAGCTTGCCAAAATTTGAAGAGACCATAATATTCATGCTCACAGCCTAGCAACTTTTGCTAGTACGTGCAAGCTTCCCTTTGAGCCAAATCACCATTTCACTGCTGAGATAAAACATAGACCCTCGGTCCCTAACAATGTTAAAGATTGGCAAGTGTTGCAAGATGATGCCCAGATTAACAATTTCCTCACTCTTGAGGGCAAATTTTCAAATACAAACGTTGACATGGATGCCATGAACGATTCCCAACAGCTAACAGAAGAAAATCAGCAGGCTGTAACAGCTGCAACAGCTAAACAAATCCTTAACCCAACAGTTTTTGACAACGCAAACATACAAGAGCTGAAACATATGCATTTAGAAGAAACAACCAAAGCTGAGGCTGAGTTCATTGACCTAAAGGATAACTTTTTTCCTGCTGGACTAACTTCGTTAGAAGACATGTTTCATAATAATGATGTGCCCAAGAAACCAAAAATGGAGCCTATAAATGCTACTATTGAAGAGCATAACATAGGAACAGCAGACAAGCCCAAAATGATTAAATTATCCAAAAATCTGCCTCTTGATCAAAAACCAAAATATGTCGATCTGTTCAAAGAATTCCAAGATGTATTTTCTTAGAGTTATGAGGACTTGAAGTCCTATGACACCTCAGTAATTCAACACACCATTCTCTTAAAACCAAATCAAAAATCGTTCAAACAAAAACTGAGAAGAATCAACCCCATGCTTCTTCCCCTCATTGAAAAATAAATAAAGAAAATGTTTGAAGCAGGTATCATTGCACCCATCAGATTTTTTGAATGGGTATCTAATTTAGTTCGCACAAGGAAAAAATCAAGAGAGATAAGACTGTGTGTAGACTTGAGAAATTTAAACTAGGTCTCTCTAAAAGACCACTATCCTTTGCCCAAAATGGACCATATCCTACAAAGATTAGTGGGGTCATCTAGAATTTCTTTACTAGATGGGTTTTCAGGATTTAATCAGATACTTGTTCACCCGGATGACCAAGACAAGACAACCTTTACCACACCGTGGGGAACATTTAAGTATGTTAAAATGCCTTTCGGGCTAAATAACATTGGTGCTACCTTTCAAAGGGCTATGGATATTGCATTTGCCAAGGAGATACATGATTTCCTTGTTGTTTACCTTGATGACCTAACCCCTTTCTCCAAATCTAACCAAGAGCACCTTAACCATCTAAGGCAAATTTTTATGACATGCAGGAAATATGGCATTTCCTTGAATCCTAAGAAGTCCGTGTTTTCCCTTGAGGAAGGCAAGCTCCTAGGCCATATCATATCAAAAGATGGGATTAGAATTGATCCTGAAAGAATTCAAGCTATCCTCCAAATCCCATATCCAAGAAACATAAAAGAGCTGCAAGCTTTCCTTGGAAAGATCAATTTCCTAAGGAGATTTATCCCAAACCTAGCAAAGATAATAAGGCTATTGAGTAACATGTTAAAAAAGGATGCCAAGGTAAAATGGTCTCTTGAAACCAAGCAGGCTTTTGAGAGTATCAAAACTGGCTTGACTCAAACGCCTGTCCTCACGAGTCCGCAATTCGACAAAGATTTTATCATTTTTTCTTTTTCATCTGAGCACACCATAGCCGCTGTCCTTTTGCAAAAGGATGATCAAGGTAATGAAAATCCAATTTCTTTCTTTAGTCGAGCTTTAAGAGATGCACCCTTGAAATATCAGATTATGGAAGAGCAGGCTTATGCCCTGGTTAAGGCCATTAAAGACTTCAGAATTTACATCTTATACTCCCACGTGATTGCCTATGTCCCAAACTCTGTTGTAAAAGATATATTAACTCAAGAGGGACTAGAAGGCAAAAGAGGCAAGTGGATTGCCAGCATTATTGAATATGACATTGAGATAAAACCCACCAAGTTGATAAAAGGGCAAGGTTTAGCTAAACTTATGTCCAAAACAAATTTCCAAGCCTTAGACATTAATCAACTGGACAATGAACCGGAGCTGGCGACTCCACAAATCAGTGAAACCTTTTTTCAATCCCCATGGTATGCTGATATTTGCTTTGTATTGTTAAACCTATGTGCTCCCCCAGGATTGTCCAGGACCAAGAAAAGATTTTTAAGGATGAAATCATCGAAGTTTTGTGTCATAGACAGTGCTTTGTTTTGGAAAAATCATGAAGGAATATTGCTTAATTGTTTGACTATGAATGAAACTAACAGCATCATGAAAGAATTCCATGCAGGGGACTGTGGAGGACACTTATATTGGAAGTCCACTACTGACAAGATTTTAAGGGCTGGTTATTATTGGCCCTCTCTTTTTGCAGATGTCAAGAAATTTTCTAGTTCATGTCACAAATGCCAAATCTTTGAAGGGAAAAGAAAATTACTGCCTCTGCCCCTCAAGCCCATTTCAACCGAAAAGCCTTTTCAACAATGGGGTCTTGACTTCATTGGAGAAATTCATCCCTCTTCCTCAGGCCAACACAAGTGGATTTTAACAGCCACTAATTATTTCACCAAGTGGATTGAAGCTGTCCCATGTAGACAAGCCAATGACTCCACCATTATCCAATTCCTTGAGAGCAATATCCTTTCCAGATTTGGCTGCCCGGAGAAAATTATCACTGACAACGTTGCTGCCTTTGAATCCAAAAAGATCATCAACTTCTGCCATAAATTCCACATCAACCTGGGCCACTCTACAACTTACTACCCTCAAGGTAATGGCCTGGCCGAATCATCCAACAAAAGCCTCATCAACATCATAAAAAAGCTATTAGAGGAAAACAAAAAGAACTAGCATAGGAAGCTCACAAATGCTCTGTGGGCAGACAGACTTTCAACTAAGAAATCCATTGGGATGAGCCCTTATGAGCTAGTGTATGGCATGGAGACCAAATTTCCTTCATCTTTCGGTGTTCCTACTATCAAACTGTTGCAGGAGATTCAAGCTGAACCAAATGACATGCAGAGAAGAGTTAATCAAACCATTCATCTTCAGCAAACCAGAGAGCAAGTGTATGACAAAGCTCAAATGTTGCAAGAGAAACTCAAAAAGATGTTTGATAAGAAAGCTAAAGCAGAGGATTTCCGGGTTGGCAGCAAAGTTCTAAGGTGGGATTCACGAAGAGAGGACAAGGGAAAACATGCAAAATTCTATTTTTTGTGGAAAGGTCCATATATTATCAGCGTTGTGCAAGGCAATAACACATATTTCCTCAAAACTCTAGATGGCAGCATAGCTGAAGAAGGCCCTGTTAATGGCCGAATGTTAAAACATTACCATGATCCCTTTTGATCGAGAAGAACAGGCGGTGTTATTTTATGTACATAAAATGCTTGTATATATCAGCTCTTTATTTTATTTTTGCAACATTCCAGATGCTAAAGCACGCAGAAGAAAGCAAGCGATGCTTCACAATTCACTAGAAAATCAGTTGAGGCAAAGTGTTGTTTTCACTCCAAAATTCTAAATCAATCCAAACAGTCAGCACTAAGAAGTTTTCAATGCACAACAACAACAAAAGATCAAGGAAGTCTGACCTATTGTTCTTGGCTTTTCACAAGGAGAAGCCATCCCCAAGTGGAGCCACTGTTAGCCTCCTCCTGCAGCAGGTTACTCATATTTCATGATGGACATTTTTGCAGGCCAAATATGTCATACTTTGCATGCTGCAATGCTCCATATTTGCTAACAGACACCAAAGAAAGAGGCCATGGAATTGTGCTGGTCTAAGTTCAACTGCTGCATCCCAATTTTGAAGAAATATTTAATTTTTGTGCAATTCGCAGCTAAAGGGAGGTCCAAACAGCTTAATCTTGGTCCCTAGGTTTCAATTTCCTGTTTTAGAATATAGAGAATGAATAATCTGTCAAAACAGCGTAATCTTGGCAGATTCTTAGATAGGTAGAAAATCAAAGGAGCCCAACTGCTTAATCTGGGCCCTTGGAAGAAATAAGTGTAGATGTAGATAGGAAAACATGAAAAGAAAAAGTTGAAAAGCTGGGTCTGCAAGTCTAAGTGCACCCAAAACCAAAAAGAAGAAAAAATGTTAGGTAAGTAGGTTGGGTAGGTAGTTTTGTGGTTGCAGAATCATTGATTGTGATCAGTTTTGTGTTTTCAAGTGTTATATTTATCCAGATCACAGGTAGCAGGCAGTTCCCATCTGAAGGACTTCAAGCGAGGTATGACTAACTTCGCCTTCTTCCTCTCCCCTAAATCATTTACTAACTTCCCCTAAAGAGGTCAAGATCTGCTTGATACCTCTCAGTTTTACCATTTTCCATGTCATTTGCCTTGGTAAAGATCTGCTTTACTCAAGGAGGCTCCATATTTTCTCTACAAAGTTCTATCACCCCCTTTAAAGCCTAAGATCTCTGAAACTTAGCGCTCTTCTTGCCATTTTCATATTAACTACTGACACTATTATGTAACTCCCTATCTATTTCCCTTCCCCCTATTAAAATATGGTAATAATTCCCCTATGTAAATATCCCCTTCCTCTGGTTGAAACATAACCATAAGTACCTCCTTGGGAATTACTAAGTCACCTGGACTTTAGTAACAACCCTCATCTCTGCAGAGTTTTTCCTCCAAGGTGTTTGGATTCCTTCCAAAACACAAAAACCCCTCCCAAATGTAGTAAACCCCCCCCCCCGCGCATTGTATTTTTTGGAATTTATTAATGTTTGATTAATAAATAACCAAGCGCCGAAACCCATTAGCCCTTAACCTATAGTTTAAAACCCACCCGTGCCGTGAAAAATTAAACTTTTAATGCGCACGCTGTTCTGCTAAATCCTGCGCATCTCCTCCTCCCGTCCACCGTCAGATCGCCTCCCCCAGATCCGACGACTATTATGCATATTGGGCGCCCTCTTGTATGGGTACGTTAGCACCTGATGTCCGACGGTTTTACCGACGTACACCGGGACAGCTGGCGGCATCCCATTGCATCGGGCCGCCCTTGACAAAAACCGCTTCCGTATCAAAAGCAGTCCGATGACTACCAAAACCGCCCTCCCCTCGCATGACAGGAGCGCCGCGTCACCCCGCCACGTCGCCTCCACCTCACCCCTTCCTGCCTGCGCCTGGCTCATGTCACCCTGCCACCGTGTCCTGCCACATCATCACCCCGCCGTACTGCCACGTCACCCTGCTGACGTCAGCATGCTGACGTCACATCCATAGCAGAGGACCCCACTGCTGACGTCATCCGCCGTACCGCTGACGTCAGCACTCAAAAAACAGAAAAACGCGCAAGCGCAAAAATCAAGCTTCAGAGCTTCGGAATGAAAAACAGAGGCAGTTTTCGATGAGCGATTAGCGCTTCGCGCTAATCGCGAATCGCTACGGAAAATAGGCCGAAATGGAGAATCTTTTGATTCCTCGGCCCTTTTGCACCGAAAATGGTAGAAAAAAGCCTGATTTTGCTAATTTAAACGTATCAGAAAACAGACAGAGACCCAGTTCCGAGGTTAAAGAGTATTAGAGTAGATATGAAGATAAAAACCATGTCAAAGAGTATCAGTGTAGCGGGAAAGTGTATCAGAGGAGATTTTCTCAGGGCTCGAGGCAAATCAAGCATTAAAAGAAAGCCTTGAAAGTCAAGAAGCAGTTAAGTAGCGATTCAAAGCTCACCAGCACAAATGACCGCACATTAAAGCTCACAGGGGATTAGTGGACCAGAACTCAATGCACAGTTATTACAGAAACACTGCACCAAGCCACATAGGACACCACATTAACTCATTTTTTGATCCTGCTGCCACTGGCGCAGCCCAAAGCAGATTTACTTACATTTAATTCTAGCATAAGTTAGGTTTAGAAAGCTTTCTTCCTGCAGACCTGTTTAGGTCGGTTATAATAAATAACTTTAGATATTTTGCTTATATATACCAGCCTGAAAAATGGAGTAGGGGTTGGTTGGTTGTTTGATCTCTGTTGGCTTGATATTTTGCTTGAGCAGAGACTCGCACTGTACATGTGATATTTTCTATAATCAAAGACTACTGAAATGCATGGATTCTGAAATTGTCTACTGTGTTTAATTGGCCGAGGAGTGACTATGGAATTCCTGTGCTTCTACATGGTTCAATAAGTTTTTCCTTAACTCTGTTTAGTTTTTCATGTTCGTTTTATCATCAATCCACCATCTAAAATTGCAGAAAAGAAGAATAGTTTATGATTTGCTTGTCTGCACCCTAGGCTCAATTTCTGCAATTTCTTCATGTTTCATCAGGAATAATTATGGACTTGCATACTTAAATGATCATGTTTACACTATTTCTTTCACATATGAATGTTAGTTTAGGAATTCTTAACTGCTCCTAGATAACCATTCATTCACTTCTCTGCCCTGTTAGTTAATAAAAGATTCTTAATTGCCTTTCATCTCTGACTTTCATCCCATCCTTTCAGCAAATTGGTATTGTTTCATGTGTAGCTATCCCGCTCCGTAATCCTTTTGTGACCAAGAAAACGCAACAACAAGCCCTAATCCATGACTCCATGCCCAATGGTTTGAACTTATCACCCTATCCCTTACCTCTCTGCTCCAATGCAATTTCCTCCCATCCAAACTCCATCCAAACAAAAAATAAAAACCCCTGATCCCAATAGCTAGCCTAAAATCAGCACCAACAAAGCTAAATCATTAAGAGAGAGCCCTCTCTGATTGTAGGTGGGCTAGAACCTACAATCCAAAGATTGGTTTGTGGTTACCTCGGCTGTATCCCTTCAGGAGCTTAGGGACAATCTGAGTGATAACAGTGCCAACATATATATATCATAGGAGGATGGAACAATGTCGTGACCAATGTATTATGCCAATATAAATGGTCTTGAGACTATCATAGAGTGTCATGATCAATGGACTGGGAATTGTGATAATCATATGAAGATCACATTTGAACAGATGTCAATGCCATATATTAAGGAACCATAATATAGAGAAGCTACGCCAACACTGTTCGCAGGGATCCATACATACCAATGGACTGAAATAATCATCGTAGAGGAGTTACAGAGATTGGTTCTCATACAAACGTTGCAAGTGACATACCAATCTATGAATGTAATATCATATTAGAGTGTGAGGCCCATATGAAGAGATCAGAGGATATTAATGTAAGAAATTATAACCCATACAAAGAGTGAGAGCAAGACAATAACAAAGATGATACGAAATAATAGTCCTATAGATGAATCTGAGCCATAGTCCTTATGACCATTCAACAATACAAACAACTCTTACATCCGAACTATGCACAAGTTAAATGCAGAACATTGAATATCATGTGAAGATCTCAGAGAAGATACCCAAGTGAAGACTGTAAGAAAAATACCCAAGTGAAGACTGCAAAGCAATTAACACTACCTTTTGGGATTACCTAATGGGTATTTATAATATTTTTTCCATTTATTAGGGGTCACAACCTTTGGATGGGATGACATAAATCCATTGAAGCTTACCTGAAAATAAGTTTTTTCAAATAAAATAATTTTCCCTCCAATAACGCCGAAATAAACTTGAATATGAATCTCATGATTTCCCTCCAATGATTTGAGCCAACTTAGAAAATTCATTTTAATAATAGTTTTGAAATCAAAAGATGACTAGATAATTACTCCCTAACTGCAAAAATTGACACTCCCTCTCAGTTAGGGAGCAATTTTCATCAACATCATAAACCTTGTCTAGAATATACATCATAGTTGAATTTCAAGTGAAAATATTTTCAATCATAAGATAGACAGACAATTGTATCATCAATAGGACCCATCTCATATTCTCTCATAAAAAGGATGCATCCATAACCAATGGTAAGAGAGATCAGCCATCCAACCATCTTTAATTTCAGAGACATATCCATAGCCATATCAATAATACATTCATCTCATCATATCTCAATATACCTCGATCATCAATTAAACAAGAAGAAGAATCAACATAGGGAGATTTTGGCTTCTACCCTATATTAAGAATCATTATCATCATCAAAACATATCTCATCCCAGCTCATCTCAATTTGTTGAACAATCTCAAATCTAAATAAGAAGAAGAATATGACATCATAGGAGATCTTAGCTCAATCCATCACAACACGAGGGAGCCTTGTTTAACCTGAAACCACATCGAGTAGCCCATCTTAACCCAAAACATCTACTAGTGGGGAGCTTAATGCTACTACCTCAGAAACTCATCATCGAGGAGCCATTGCTACCACCCAGAATCCAATGACAATGAGGAAGGTCCTATGGGATGCTCTAACCTCATGTCTATGACATTAGGGAAGATCCTATGTGACACACTCACCCCAAGTTGTCTCATATAAGGCAACATCTAGTTACCACCCTATATCCAAAGACAATGGGCAAGATCAAACCTACCCCAATGCATAGGGATGAAACTCTATCCCAAAGTCCCTGACAATAAGTGAGATCAACTTATCGGAGATGATGATGACATTCTATCCTATTGTTCCTGGTCATCCATCTTAACCCTAAAGAGTCATATGCTAGAACATATTCATCCACCAAATTGGATTTGATCCACCCACTAAAAGGGGTAGGGATCAAACTCTATCCCAAGTCCCTCAACCCATTTTCCAGATGGGAAATGTTATCCCATAGAGTGCTCAAGATGCTAACTAGGGCATACTTTGACTAGGAGATATCGTAGGTCTCAACATCCTATCAGTTAGGGGCCTATCATCCCTAGGATCCCTATATCTCCATTCCTCACTCTAGGAGCTCAACCAGGGAAGGAAGAGCACTACTCAATGTTCTTGATCAGCCCAAACCCTTGCCTAGGAGGGTCACATCCATTAATCCATGTTGCTCTTTGAAGATCAGAAACACATCAATGTCCTAGTTCCGATACCAAATTCAAATAGCTCACTGAAGAGTTAAATCACACTGCCTCATGTATTAACAAGAGTAATAATTTTATGTTTTCCATATTTTATCTTTTCTCCCTCTTACACATGGGAGTATAGCCACAAGCCTAATCTTATCTCATATAGTAGCCTCATCTTAATTTGTGAAGATGACTTTGTCAACAGAATTGAGATGATGGCACATCACTCACTAAAGACCTTCTTAAAAGCACACGGTCTTACAGTTAGCCATTCTAGCAACAACACCTAGCAATCCTTTATTTCCTAGCAGCCTACTCATCATGTTAGCACCTGCCTTGTTTCTAAAGAATAATAGAAATGTATAGATAGTCATATTTATATCAAATACTGTAGTATTGATTAGTGTATAAGCATGATGTAACTTTATATCAAATAGATACCAATAATACAAGATGTTGGTCTTTCAATAGGAAAGCACTGAATGCATTCAGAGAGTTATAAGCATTCTTTTCATATATGAGGTTTCTTTCCTTATATTCCTTTCCTCTATACTCTTAATAGTATTTATTAAATCTAGAAGTCCTTTGTTATAATTACCAGGAGGGTTCAATAAACAACTCCTTCTAATACTAATGAGATAAAAAAGGTCTTGCCAAATATAGATTGTTCATAGAACATAGACAAACCTTTACTCTATCAAATGTTCATCAGATCAAGCTCAAGGTACTTACTTTTGTAACCATGAGTCCTTCTCATCTTCTTCAAGACCCAAAGGTAGCTTCACTCAATGTGCTACTTGAAAATTAGAAAATTATGCAAGGATCTTATCCCCCTTTGAACCTTCTTCATAAATCAGGGAGACTTCAAACGCATCCTTCTCAATGAAGATTTGAACTAGTTCATCTATCTAGTGTATCTGTTGTTCCAGTCAATTCGTGATCACAGTGTATACACTATTAACTGTGACATACTGATCCATTCAACTATCTGGACCAAACTGTATCTTCTAAGCATGGCAATGACTATAAGTTTTTAGTGTGGAGATCTACAAAGTATGTGCTATTTAGTAATCTAGACATCCTTGGACCCATCACAATAACAATTCATTAGATTTTAGTTCATCTTAATCTGGTCCAATGTTGATTTGTAATAATAAAATGCCATGTATAAGGACAAGCTTAACAAGCTTTTCATTCCATTATCAACTACTTATATCTATATAATTTATCATCTCCTTAAGCCATAAAATTGTATGCTTACATAATTTTTTCATCACTCTGTTATCATGATTAATTTAACATATATGAATTTCATTAAGAGACATGGTCCAACAAACAACAATCAGAATTTTCTTTTTCATATTCGACAACCTGGTCATACAGAGATTCAGATAAAAATATCAGTTGCACATTATATCTATATATAATATATATTATATTATATATATATATATATATATTATAATATATATATATATATATAATATATATATATTAGAGAGAGAGAGAGAGGAGAGAGAGAGAGAGAGAGAAGAGAGAGAGAGAGAGTACTTCTCAAACTACTTATACTGACATATCGGGGTTCTTGCCTTATATCCCTTTCCTCCATATTCTTAAAAGTATTTATTAAATTTGGAGGTCCCTTTCTATAATTACCAAGAGTGTTGAGGGACAAAGTCCCCTAGGGTTTTGGGTCAATACCCTAGTAGAGCGGGGGTTATCTACAATGAAAAGCAAGCATTCCACATAGCCATGATACTAATATAAGAAAACTATGCGAAGAGAGGTGCACCTGGGGGTCCATCATTTGGGTAGATCTAGCCAGGGTCTAAACCCTCTTGTAGTTCCTTTTAATCCTTCAACCCACTAAAAAACCAATTCAAAGAAGCATAGTAGTATATGGACCAAGCATAATATAGAAATCAACTTCATAGCATATTGAAAGGTAGTTAGTTATACAATTAAAACAACTATTCATATGCGAACCATAATGACAACATCATAAGCATGAAGAAGGTTGATTTTGGGAACAAGACAAATGTTTCTTTATTGTAGATAACTTAAGTAAAACAAGTAATGATATCACCTGAATCTTCCTCTCGCAGGCTCCAAGCGGAACCGTCCTGCGAATTCATCTAATCCCAAGTCTTCAACAAGCTCCTTCCATGACTCACTCAAGGATATCTCAACTAGTGGAAAGACATCATAGCTCAAGGAAACAAGGGTTTCCTATAATGGGGAAAGTGCTGGAAGCACAAGGATCTTTAGACCTGATCAGGGATAATCTCAGCAGAGTGATTTTTCTCTCTATTCTCTTCTCCTTTAGGCCTTCCCATTGAAGCCTTTTTATACTTCTCCCAAAGTAGTTTTTTAGTTGGGAATTCGTTGGGAACAGTTGGGCCATAGGCACTAATAGGTAATCAATAGGTAAAACCCATGATCTCCACTTGAAATTAAGGAGATTTAATTTTTTTAAGTGTTTTAAGACATATACGTGGGTTGGGTATACACAGACCCGTGTACACATGCGTTTAGCTTAGGGCAATGTCGCGTATAGGGAGTCAAACACTATTTTTTAAGTATTTTGACCAGGTCTAGAAGGAGGGGTTGCCCTAGGCCATGAGTGTAGCATCACAAACATCAAGAGTGAGATTTGGAGCTATAACAGATGCCCCCTAATATATGAGGTCAGAAGGGGTACATGATGGCTAAAATGTATTAAGTGCACTGAAAGGAAACCTGTCAAAAACTAAGAAAGACTTCACCATAGTTTAGCTTGCCAAGCCACAAAAGGAGATCAGAAAGAAACACTGTCTGAGGTGGGCATACCCATACTCAAAAAAGGTAAAGCATGTTTGCATATAAAGTACAAGAGGATACTAAGTATACAAGTGTAGAAGACTGGAAAATACATAATGGATCATCTGATCATGATCGATCAAGTACATGTCTAAATATCACATATAAGAATGTCAATGATGTTGAAGGATGGAGTTGATCACTGATATCAAAGACTGATCCCCAAAAGTACCAAATGAACATGATGGAGTAAGATGGTACTACACTGCAAAATCAGGTGCCAGCCTATAGAATTCCGCCATGAATAACTTCAACATATAAGGTGGAGTGGTATCAACTAGCAGCAATAGGAGCAACTGTCAAGTGAACCAATGAATGATGATGCAACCTGAGGTCTTCACCAACCGCCATGGTACATTCCTACACATGGGAAAAAATGATCTGAAGTCGACCATGTGAGAAATCTTTTGATTACCAGTCATTGATGTATACCGTTAACAAACGTGAGACTACTCACCAATAATGATAATGAGCATCAAGGTACCTAGTACAATCTAACAAGTGTGAATAGATGAGCTGGAGTCAAACACCTGTAAGAATCTATCAATCAGGAGACAATGATGGTTTCCCACTGTCGATAGCGAACTACCACTAATGACTGCAAACCCCAAGGTACTACCAAATCGACTCTAGATCATTGCCCCAAAGCAATGAATTGTGGTCAATAGGGAAAGATCTGCTAGAAGGAAGGCAGTAAGGCATCCTTCATTAATCTAGCGTGAGTGTAACTTGTAGGCCAATAATGTGGAAGGAATTGGATGAAAAAGATGTAGTAACCCAACCGAAGCATGTTTTCGGCATACACAAGATGTGGCCAGCGCATGACAAAAACCCTCTGAACCAACCAATAATGAAAGATGACACAAAGGCAAAGTATCCATCAATAGGGTCAAATGGAAACAAAGGTACTGCATGAATCCCAATGTGTGATAGTGTAAGTTGATGTCGAACACAAGGGAAACCACTCAAACAAAGACCCATGATACTAATCAATGTTGAGCACAAGGTGACCTATCAATAATGAAAATAGGGTCAGGGTGTGGCTCTAGTCCTGTCCTTAGAGCAAGATGTCATCGTCGATAAGGACAAGACCCACCAGTAAGAAGTCAATGGAGACCTTCTCAAACCGACATGAGAAAAGGACCAATATAACTAATGTGATGATAGACAAGATACTGACAACCATGGATGGCCGACTAAAAAATGAGTCAAGAGACACTGCAGAGAGGCCAACTCAGGCTAACTTCCCTTGAACAAAAGCATGACTCAATGTGACTATGTGGCAACATATGATGACTTTGTATAATTTCGTCATGTAGGATGCATGAACGAACCCTCCATATGATTAAAAGAGATAACCAATCGGGGGAGAACTGACTCGATAACAAGGTTAAGGCGTACCTAAGTCAAATTAAATCCTGCCAAAACGGAGACTTCGTTTTGAGTGCTTTGTTCAAGGGCAACACGACTGACTCTAGCTGCCAACAATAAGTGGAAATATTGTCCTGTTCCCACTCTTTTTGGAATATATAATTTTTTTTGTACTTTTCTTTAAGCTGGAAAAAGAATAAAAGAATGCTATATTACAGTGGAAAGAATGAGTGTCGGTGAAATAGATGATCTAGTTCCTGGAATTGGAACAATCCTATGCTCAATGCAGGGAGGTGAAAACTGGTCAAAGACACCTGAAGATGTGTTCCTTCCACAGGTCAGGGTGTATCAAGTTGCAGAAGTCAAGGGGATGCAAGTTTGATTTTGCAGATGTCATGGTAAAAATTTGGCTTAAACACGAGTCCAAGTGAAGCCGGATCAAGGCCAAAAGGTGCAAATGGTCAAAATGCAATGCAGTAGTACAACTCAATAGAAACAAGCCTCTAGGGTATAAGGCCAGAATGAAGCAAGGAAGCAAAGAGGAATGAGTCTTCATTACATAAGTCATGGCGGGACTATAGAGGACTCTTGAGCCTACTCAAATTAAAGCAGCATGGGAAACAAATGTTAGTGACGTGCTAACTACGATGCCCATGAAAAGGATGGCTCTACCATCGTGTCATGATTTAAAAATTAGTGAGTGAAGATGGTTTATGAACCATGACACAATGGGATCGACCCTATGGCAAGTGTATCAACAAATAGAGGCTAGTATGCATAATGCAACAGAAAAATGGCTTCCCAAACCTATATGCCAGTGATAAAATGATACCTTCCATGACGGCTCAGCAATCATGGAACCATCTCGAAACCATCAAAAAAGCGTCCAAAATGTCCTGAAAATCAAACCATTCTTGACATTCCAAACTCCCAAGTTAAAAGTTACATGAGACAAAACAAAATCAATTTTTGAAAATTTTGACATTTTCAAAGCTTATAAAATAGTTTTTTGACTCATCATTATCACCGTTTGGGTTGTGAGCACAAGGAGTGAAAAAACGAAGCAAGCTTTGCCATTTGCCAAATTCGACCGTTCAAATCCTCCCAAAATCACCAGGTAACCCTTAAACTTATCTTGCATTCATTTGTGATTGGTTTTAAAATTTTTAATTCAAGATTCATCGTTGAATTTATGTCAAAAAAATTGTCACGGGTGCAACGCGCATTTATGCAGGCCCTAGATGTGACTGTGTATGAAACGGACCCACGTATACACCTCAAAAACTTCAAAACAAAAATATGATGGTCCAAATCTGTTTTTTCTTCAGGATGCCAGTCACTTGGAGGGAAAGAGAGCATGCCATAGTGGATGATGAGGTTATGAATGATCCTCAAGCCCTAGATGCCTTAAGAGGATGTGGTTTTCTAAAGTTCTTCAAAATTCTGAACATGAAAGCAAACACTCGCTTGCTTGAAATGCTTATTCACTACCGGAGCATCGATGATGACTCATTCATGATTGACCAAATGCCACTCAAGATAGAGATTGAGGATATTTATTTCATCACAGGCCTTTCTCGGAGGGGAGAGGTAGTACATTCCACGGGTAGATCATGAGGTAGTCTTTCTATCAAGCACTACGTGCATATATATTTCCTGGGTCATCCAGAAAATATTGGAAGTCGAATTCCAATCAAGAACATGGAGAGCTTATCATTGAGGATCATCCTGTTCACTATAGTCAGAGAGAATGAATCAGCTTCCTTACACCAGGCTTCACACCTGGCCATGAGCTTGGTGGTAGATTGTCTTACCACAATATTTGATTGGTGGACTCCTCTTCTCGCCAACTTGAAGAGCCAACTTACTTCTATCAAAAAGGGCCAGACCAAAAAATTCAGGTATGGAATTATTTTGTGCTCTTTCTTCTTTGAGAGGGTCCCAACACTCCGTCCTAGAGTATTAGTTTCGATCAGCACCCCACGAGATCCACGGATGGGCGGGTGGGATGACCTGATGAAACGACTAGGAGGTGGGGACAATCGACGGACTGCTTTCGACGATGAATTTTTCTCCTAGTGGGAGCAGCAGATCATCGCAGTGGATGATTACCCTTATGTCGGCCTGGACTTCCGAGGAGATCCCAATCTAGCCTTACCACCAGCCATGGCATAGGGAAATATAGGTAACAAATGTTTTTTTGATTTTATGACTTTTTATGATTTTTCAAATATAAAAAATGAACTTTGAAAATTATTTTTGATAGGATTCAAATGACTAATATGATGATCATGTTCTAGATGTTGGGCTAGTATGACCGAATGGGTTCCCATGGCATGGACGTCGCGGCTGAGGTGCCGAAGAAGCAGATGCTAACATAGAGAGACTCCTACACACAGTTCAACGGCACTTGGTGGGATTAACTCACTGAGTACCGATGGAGGCTATAAAGGATCTCCCTATAGACATGCAGCATCATGCGGTTGGCATGCCACAAGACTGGGTTCACACTCTTAAGCATGTGGCCAAAGCAGTAGTCACATACTTAGCTGCTCATCCTGAGTCGGGGCATTAGATGTACTGGACATGATTATGGGCATTTGAGTGCCAACTTTTGTATATTATTTTGGATACACTTATGTACACTTGAGATATTTTTATATTATATATATATATTATATATATATATATATAATTATATATATATATATATATATATAATATATATATATATATATATACAGCTTTGACTTTTTGATGCTTGATTTTATTTTGATGAATGAATGTTGTGCCAGTCAAATGCTCGATTAGCGATAGAATCAGCTAACCAATTATGAGATCTTGGAATGTGAAAATAATTAATGTAAGTAAATGATATTTGCAACAACCTCACCCTTAAATATTGGCGATATAAACATGGATCCCTTACTCGATAAATGTTATTCAATTGTGAGACTATCAGTTGTGAATCAAGATCGACTACCAATGAATCGATTCCATAAGAAATTGCTTCGGATAGTAAATTAATGATGGCAGTACACTCAACCATATTATTTGAAGTGGGAACAATGCATACTCCCCTTGACACCATCAACTAACCAGTTGGATAGTAGATTACTCAAGCTCCGGAAGCGAGGTTCCTAGTGTGCTGACTAGCACCATCGGCGAATCCAAAATAGACCAAGTCATCCATCAACACCTACCACAATAGACCAAAAAGTGTTGATATCAAAAAATTCTCGATGCGACATGTACAAGAATACAAAATTTACAAAGAAGCCATTGCCTATCTGCTACTTAAGCAAAGTACTTCTTAAGGTAGAGCCCGTTTCAGGGCTCTACCAACTTGTTTCCTTCAAAATCAACTAACTCATACGCCCCTTTTTCTAAAACTCGTTTAATTATAAAGGCACCATACCACATAGGCTTAAACTTTCCTACCCCCAAGGCATCCTTATCTTGGTCATAGACCAAGACAAGGTCGCCTTCTGAAAATACTCGAGGACGGACAACTTTATCGTACTAATTTTTAACCATTTTCTTATGAGCCTCATTGATTGTGGCGACATCTCGATGTTGCTCATCTACATGTTCCAAATGAAGGAAGCGCTCTTCGAAACTAGAAGTCTCTGGGAAGAGCTCAATAGCTAACTTAAGAGATGGAATTTCACATTCAAGAGGGAAGATAGATTCCATCCCATAAACTAACTAAAAAGGTGTAAAATGTGTAGTAGTCTTTACAGAGGTTCGGTATGCCCAAAGAGCCGGATACAACATAAGATTCCAATTGGACCAATTTTTTTTTATCGTCCTTTGTAGGATCATCTTAAGGGTTTTTTTCACTGCCTCGTCCTGTCCATTGGCCTGAGGATAATATGGAGACGAGTGCTCTTATCGAAAACCTAATTTAAGAGCCAATTCAGACATTAGTTGGTTCTGGAAATGACTGCCATGGTCAGTGACAATCTCTCTCGGGATGCCAAACCTTGAGATAATCTGATTAAAAAGGAACGATGCCACTGTTTCACTATCGTTTTTATAATTGGGCATGGCCTCAGCCCACTTCGTGAAGTAGTATATGGCCATGATAATGTACTTGTGATTCGCTGCGGAAGGCAGATTACAAGTTGTAAAATCAATACCCCACTTAGTAAAAGGACTGACAGTGACAATGGGGAAAAGAGAAGCTGGATGTGCACGCATATTCCGAGTATAAAATTGATAGGGGTGACAGCATTAGATCGCTTCAACACAATCTTTGAAGATCAAAAGCCAAAAGCAGCCGACACGCAAGATACCCTGGGCTGTAGCAAGCCTTGAAAGATGACCACCACAAGCTCCACTGTGGCAATCATTGAGCACTAACTTTGCTTCCTCTAAGGTTAAACAATGCCAAAGGATTAAATAAACCCCTCGACGATATAATGTATCACCAATGATGACATAGGTCCTAGGCAGGTGACATAATTTTCAGCGTTCATCCTTAGAGAAATTAGAGGGAAACTTCGAAGTCTAGAGACAGACAATGATATCTCCATACCAAGGTTCGAGTGGAGAGATGAGGAATAGACGTTTGTTGGGAAAAATTTCCTCATAAACAGTATCCTCTCCGCAAGACAGCTCGAAAATTAACTCCGCAAAAGCCATAGATTTCTTAGACTTGGCTGACGAGAACTCGAATCGAATTCATGTAAAATGACTATCCATTGATTATATTTGCCCCCATTCACTCGTCTATCGAGGAAAAATTGGAATGGATTGACCGCCGCTAAGACAAAAGTTTTGCGTAGCAAGATATAATGGCGAAGCCGCTGGACATCATTGATAGCTGCCAAAGTCAACTTCTCAATAGGAGAATAGCGAAGTTCAGGACCTACCAAGCCTCAACCCAAATAATAAATCACATGCTCCATGAGAACATTGTCTTCCTGAATGAAAACCATAACTATGGTTGATTCTGCAACAGCGAGATATAAAAGGAAATCCCTACCATAATCCAGTGGACTCTAAAGCGAGGCAAAGACTAATGCCTTTTTCAAGGCATCGAATCACTACTACACAAAGTTTTCCCATAAATATGGAACTCCTTTCCGTAGCAAACACATAAACCCTTTAGTGATCTTGGCATAATTTGCTATAAACCTTCCTAAGAAATTAGCCTTCCCTCGAAGACTTTGAAGTTGTTGAATTGAGGACGGGGGAGGCAACTGAATTATTTCCTCTACCTTGAAGGGATCAACAAGAATCCCTTCAGTTGACACAATGAACCCTAATAATCGACCAGATGTAACCACGAAAATACACTTATTGGGATTCAACTGGATCTTGTAAAATCAACATCGCTCAAAAAGCAATCGAAGGCGACTAGGATGATCAGTTCTCTTTCGAGAACGAGCAGCTAAATCATCCAAGTATGCTTCGATGATATGTTTAATGTCGTGGAAAACATATGACATGGCCCACTGGAAGGTATCTCCAGCATTTTTAAGACCAAAAAGCATCTTTCTGTATGCAAAGGTACCCTAGGGACATATAAAAGTTGTCTTATGATGATCTTTAGGACGGATAGAGATCTGATTATACCCAGAAAAACAGTCTATGAAGGAGAAAATCTCATTACCCGCACACTCATCAATAATCTGATCAATAAATGGCGTGGGATAATTATCTTTGGCACAAGCTTTGTTTAGGTCTCTAAAGTCAATGCATACTCAGATTGTTCCTTGATTTTTATCTCCTGGGACTGGATTAGAAACCCAATCCGTAAGAGGAACAGGGTATATAAAACCCACCTTGAGCAGCTTCTCAACTTCAGCTTTAATAGTCGCTGCTTTTGTAGGATTAACCGGCCGAAGCTTCTGACGAATCAACTTAGCGTTTTCATATGTCTTGATCTCATGTTGAACTATGGGTGGATCAATGCCATGAATTTCTTCATAAGACCAAGTGAATACATCTTGAAACTCCTTAAAAAGGTCGATGTAAATTTGAATTTCTTCAGGGGAATATTCGGCTTAGATGAAGAGATTCTCAATCACGTTAGGGTTCCTAGAGATGTTTATAGATATCATTTTTGAAATCACTGACATATTACCTTTAGCACGAAAGTGTGCTGGAGCCAAAGGATTTGACACTGTACAAACATCACTAGTAAACAACTTAGAGAACCTAGATTCTACTTCCTACAATGGAGGAAGAAAATATGAACGATGGTGTAAGTCTTCCCAAGGTCGATCTACACATATCATTACTTCTAGGATTGCTTCTTCGCATGATAAAACCATATCTAAGAAGTCCATAGCGGAGGTAGATTCAAGGATCCAAGCCAGGGCCACATCACCATCTAGCTCCTCCTCAGAGAAAGGAGTAGAATGGTTGTCTGCATAGTTGACGAAAGACTAATATCTAAGCTCTACTGCAGACATAGGAAATGCTATTCCACCAACTTGTCCTTCATCTAATGTGGTCACAGGTGAAGACAAGGTCCAAGGGTCTGAAAAATAATGAGTTCGAAAGAACTCTTCCGATGAAGAGTCCTTGGATGATGAAACGACATTGATTCTAGCAATATGAGTGGGAAAATCAAATGTACCCATCAATGAAGAATACATCCCAACTCCCAGACTCTCAGTAGGCAGATGAGGGTTATCCACTAAGGGAACAGTAGAGTCTAAAGTTACTCAAGGATCAACTAGAAAATAATCCAATTGATCAACCTTAACAATTTTCCCCTCATAACGAAAGCAAATGACATGAAACAGAGTTGAAACAATGGCATCCATTTCGTATACCTAGTTCCTTCCTAAGAGGAGATTGTAATCTAGGTTAGCATTAATGACTTCTACTTCGATATTGACGGCTTTTCGCCCAACACATATGGGAAAGGCTGGGATAATCCCATGCAGCTTATGAGAATGACCATCAAATGTTGTCAAGAGGGTAGGTGAAGGAACAGCTGAAGGTGATCCAATGGCCTTCCAGCATGACATCGATATGACGCACGTGGAAGCTCCTTCATCAATAACGGTTCGAAAAATGTTAATTTTCAGCATGTAGACTTTATTTGAAAAGCCATGTGATGAGGGAGTCGCTTTTTGACATTAAGCATGTCGAAAGTGAGCACTAAAGAGTTATTTGGATCAACTGCCCCTATCGCTAAAATCAAAGCACTTCGTTGAGCTGGACATGACTGGAGGACGTCTAAAGTGGGCATAACACATGGACTCTGACCCAGATCCACAAAAATGGAGTAATTCTGGGTAGCCCTAGCATTAGGATTGATAGTCGCACGTTTAGCGGAACCTTTCAGTATCCATGGTATATTCTCGACAAAGGGTTGCTCAATATGAAGGTCGATAGCTCCGGGAGAAATTTTGTCCTTGGATGTTTTAGTTTCACCGTAATCACATGGCCGAGTGGCCACATGGATTTTAGAACCCATCATGAAAACATTTGATGATTTTTCCCCTTCCTAATTACCCCCTGCAGAGGTACCAGGATTTGAATTCGTGCCAGCAAGCATCTTTTGCCCTTGGGGAAAAGGGTTGGTTAACACAGCTTGAGAGTTAGAAGTTCCTTGCTACCCTAACAAGTGCTGAGCATCTTGAATCATTGTGCAGAGGTGAGTTAAATGGTCTCCACTGCATAGCTTGCATGGAAACTTGACTTTCTTTCTAAACTCATTTCCACCACCACCGGCGTTATTGCCAGGTTTATTTGCATAAGTCTTCCCTTCTTGACTCTTTTTCTTACCTCGTCCTTTATTTTTCCCATTGGAATTTTGATTTCCTTTGGGGTTGGAATATTGGACGACATTAATGAAATAGGGTTGAGAAGACAAAGGGTTAGACGATGTGACCTGATTGGTAGGAGCAGTTTGTAAAGACAACTGTTGCAATTGGCTCAACAGGTTCACCGCATTTGTGTCTACAGATCCAACTATACCATCTGCATGGGGACCTGGCTTCGACTTGGCTATATCAACCTTAGTCCCAGGAGCATCAGGCAAGATTTTTTGTAGAATCTCAGACTGAGAGTAAATTAATTCTAATTGTTGGGCCCTAAAAATAGCTTACTCCTCAGAATAGACTCTGGACAGAGAGACATCCTTAGAGATTTCAGGTTGTAAAGATTTCAAAAACCATTCAAGACGATATTCAGGAAGAATTTCAGCTTTAATGAGCCTATTTCTCCATCTCCATTCCTGAATATGATCATAAATGTGAGTTTTCATATCCTAACGAAAATTGGCCAGAAGTTTAGTTCCAACATCATAATGGATGGGCAACTAGAAATGATTTAGGAAAATATTAGCCAAATCAATGAAAGATGTAAAGTTTCCCCTTGGAAACTCTATATACCACTTCGCCACATTTCCAGTTAAGGGGCATTGAAAAAGTGTCAACCTAACCGAGTCATCGATGAGGGAGTTTGATGAGCACCACAAATGGAATGTGGTTACATGGTCGCCTGGGTCCTCACCACCCTTCCCCTCGAACTTTGGAATGTCTGAAGGGAGTTTGGTTGGGACCAGAGGCTAGGCTAGATTGTATTTGATTGGATCATTTGTTAATTTCATGAGATCTGGAAAATTCAACATTGCCAGCAAAGGAAGCCTAGGAGGACCTTGGGGATTCCACCTAGACTAGGTGGAGTTCCCAAAGTGCTAAAAATATTGGCCTAGATTTTGGAAGGCACCAGGCTGCCTGAAGTAACTAATAGAACTAGCTGAACCAAAAAGTGAACCTTGTGATTCAGCAAAACTCAGAGTTTAACCAACTCTGGCCGAAAAAACTCTATAACTAGCGAAGCACCCTCCCAAAGGATTATAAGGAGTCGATAAACCCTTGTAAGGATTCCAAGCAGAAGCTAAGGGAGGAATACTTTGAAATGAACTAACTGTGGAGTATGGCCTATTCCCTTGTTGGCCAAAAAATGGATTCCCAGTTCCTATGCCACTAACCGTAGGGTTAGTCCAACCTTGAAAGGGATCGCTGCCTTTTCCTGTAGAAGAAAAAGGCATAGATCCTATTATCAGGTTGGAATGTGGTATATGACTACTTCCAAAAGGAAAACCCTGAAATGAAGCTGACCCACACATCATGGATGTGGAGGCAATAAATGGAACTGACGAAATACACTGTGAATGGGTGCCAAACGGGAAGAATCTAGAACTAGATGCATTGGCTTGGGAATTTCCACTCGTAGAAGGAATGGAGGTAGACCCAACTAAGGATGTGTTAGTAAAACACAAAAATAAAGATGCAGAGGGGATGGAAATAGTTCCTCCCCCTTGTACTGATGTTGGAGTCTACATGGTTGTAGCACTTATGGTAGAAGCCATGCTTCCAGTGGTGGTCATCGTAGGTAAGTGTGTAATATGACCTGGACTTGACGGTCTATGCGTCAAAGTCCCAACGTATTGTAATACGTCTGGATGGTTAGAAGGTAGAGGAGAATTCTGAGCCGCTAACAACTTTGGGAGTTCTTCTACCTCAATGTTATCTTCCGTTTGAAAGAGAACTCGAGAAAGAACTAGAGTGTTCCTCTCTAGTTCTGCAGAAGTACCAGGCCTATCGTGAACACTAATGCCCCTAGGGGGAGGATCAATCCCCGATGCATCAGCTACCACGGGATGAAACCCACCGGCAATATTACCTCTATTCCTTCTAGGAGAAGGCTCTAAACTTGGTTGTGAAAGACCACAAAGTCTTCGAGACCATCTAGGCAATCGGTTAGCCACTTTGAATATTTTATTAAGATCTAATTAAAGACTCAAGAAAAAATTAAATCTATGCCAGTTAAGAGCACAGAACACACACTAAAAAGTCCCTAAAATATGTCAACCAATCAAACAACTTTCAAGTATTTTTGCTCTAGGTGATGAGGGTTGGACATCAAAAATACAAGAAAGTGAAGTAAGGGGCCTTCCGAAGATAGTCTGGGATAATGACGGCCTAGTCCTTCCAACAAAGGTAACAAAGGAAGTTAGACTGACCTCCTAACAATAGCTTGTGTTGGTGCAAGCCCCTAAGCTTCGCAAGGGTTTCCTCCAAAAGTACTGTTGAGAGTGATACAACATTGACCTCAGGTGCCATGGGATTCCCCTCCGCAGGCACCTGTGTAGATCCCTAGGAGAAGCAACTAAAGTTACCAACTCGTGTCAGAATCTAGGTAGAACAGTCTTGAGGTAAGATCTGACAAGTAGGAGAGGAGGTATCTCTCTTCCTTATCTTCGGAAACCCTCGTGCTTAACTCCCAAATCCGGAGCTATCCTGTTCTCCCTAATGCTATTGGATTTGCACTCGCTATTCAGACTTCTATGTTTGACAGTTTAAAATGGCCTTGTAGAGTTTTCTCTCCACACACCTAAACCAAGGCCCTAAAATATCCTAAAATTTGCTGGTGTGCCTAAATTGACAATATATAAAAACTTCTAGTATATTTTAATTGGTGCTTGTTTTTAAATGGGCTGTTCTTCAGTCAAGGGATATGCGGAAATGAAACTTGTGGTGTTTTTCGATGTAAAAGAAATTAATAAAGACCAAACTATATGCAAATTCACTTATTTTGTTCTTCGATGTAAGACATTTCTACTAAGTTCTAAGGAACTTCTAAGAAAGAAATAATTTTTCCTTTTCTTTTCTTCTAATCAAGCTTCACACTCACAAAAATTAACAAAAATATGGACGCCCTAAAAAGATTCACAAACTTATCCTAATGCAATGAGTATATGTTGATGCAAAACTTAAGACTACTCTAAATCAAAGAATGAAAGTAACTTGTTTATCAATTCTAATTAGCCACTTAAGATGTTTAGATAGAATATAAGTTGCTAATGCTCATTTTTGTCCAAACACTAAAAGCAAATCACAAGACAAACAAAGATGCACTTTCACTCGCAAAAAAGAAACTAAATCAAAACAAGGCCAAAGAAAGCAAAAACCAAGTTTTCAAGAAGTTTTCTTCAAAAGAAAAAGAAAAAATGACTTTTCAAAAGTGCTCCAAATACTATTGAAAACTTTGAGACCGAAGAATAAGCAACCAAAACACTTTGCAAGTTATCAACTCAAAATGGGTGAAAACTCAACAAAATAGGTGTTTCAAGATGCTCCCAACAACCAAAAAGTAGCAAAAAGATCTTGGTGACAATGATCAAAATATCAAGAAAAGCAACTCTCAAAATTGTCACTCAACAACTTTCAAAAAGCAAGAAAAGTAAATGGCAACAAGATGCAGTTTCAACACAAAGCAAGAAGATCACAAAGATAAAGTTTGTCACAAATATTGAAACCAATCTTTCTGCTCTGGAAGACCAGAACAACCAAGATTCCCAGAGAGAAATCTTGTGTGCTCAAACACTAATGATGACACTTGCAACAAAAAAAAACAAGACCAAAACTTTTCACAAATGGAGAGAATTCAAAACCAGAAACTTGCCGTAAAAACATAAACTGACAACCAAACTTGACTGCTCAGGAAACACTCAGATCAGCAAAAAAATTTACTAAACAAGAAAGATTTGAAAAAATCTTGGAAAATAAGGGTATACGCGACTGTGTCAATGCACATCTGCGTGTATACGCGATTCAACCCAAAGAAACCTGCATGTACGCGGGTTCATATGGGGAAACTTGCATATATACGCTTCTATAACCTGGCAAAACTGCGTATATAATAGTTTACAAGAAAAAGAAAAAAATGGGTCTGAAGAAAATGTTCAGACTTAAAGTCTGAGTTCCTATAGGAATAGACAACTCAATCATAGCAAGAAAATCAAAGGTTGAGCCCTGATTGGATTAAATTAACCCAAACTAGGAACAACAATATTGTTGTCCCTAGTGGAGTTGCCAATTCTGTTGAGGGACAAAGTCCCCTAGGGTTTTGGGTCAATACTCTAGTAGAGCGGGTGTTATCTATAATAAAAAACAAGCATTCCACACAGCCATGATACTAATATAAGCAAACTACGAGAAGAGAGGTGCATGTGGGGCTCCTTCGTTCGGGTAGATCTAGCTAGGGTCCAAACCCTCTTAGAGTTCCTTTCGATCCTTCAACCTGCAAAACAACCAATTCAAAGAAACGTAGCAGTATATGGACCAAGCATCTTATAGAAATCAACTTCATAGCATATTGAAAGGTAGTTAGTTATACAATTCAAACAACTATTCATATGCAAACCATAATGACAATATCATTAGCATGAAGAAGATTGATTTAGGGAACAAGACAAATGTTTCTTTATTGTAGATAACTAAAGTAAAACAAGGAATGATATCACCTGAATCTTCCTCTCACAGGCTCCAAGTGGAATCGTCCTCCGAATTCGTCCAATCCCAAGTCTTCAACAAGATCCTTCCATGACTCACTCAAGGATATCTCAACTAGTGGAAGGACATCATAGCTCAAGGAAACAAGGGTTTCCTACAGTGGGGAAAGTGCTGGAAGCACAAGGATCTTCAGACATGATCAGGGGTAATCTCAGCAGAGTGATTTTTCTCTCTATTCTCTCCTCCTTTAGGCCTTCCCATTGACGCCTTTTTATACTTCTCCCAAAGTATTTTTTTAGTTGGGAATTTGTTGGGAACAGTTGGGCCACAAGAACTAATAGGTAATCAACATGTAAAACTTGTGATCTCCACCAGAAATTAAGGATATTTAATTTTTTTAAGTTTTTTAAGATATATACGTAGGTTGCGTATACACAGACCCGCGTACACACACGTTTAGCTCAGGGAAATGTCACATATAGGGAGTAAAACACTGTTTTTTAAGTATTTGGACTAGGTCTGGAAGGAGGGGTTGCCCTAGGCCATGAGTGCAACATCACAAAAATCAAGAGTGAGATTTGGAGCTATAACAAAGAGGGTTCAAGAAACAACCCCTTTTGAAACTAATGAGATAAAACAATCATGCTAGATATAGACTGCTCATAAAACATAGACACACCTTTACTCTATCAGATGTTCATCATATTAGGTTCAAGGTACTTACTTTTGTAACCAATATTCCTTCTCATATTCTTCAAGACCCAAAGATAGCTTCATTGAACGTGCTACTTGAACATCAGAAAATTATGCAAGGATATTATCCCCCTTTGAAGTTTCTTCATTAATCAGGGAGACTTCAAAGGAATCCTTCTCAATGAAAATTTGAACCAGATCATCTATCTAGTGCATCTATTATTTCAGTCAATTTGTGTTCACAATGTATACACTATTAATTCTGACATAGTGATCCATTCAGCTATCCATACCAAATTGTATCCTCAAAGCACAATAATGACTTTAAGTTTTCATTGTGTAGGTCTACAACGTTTTCATTCTGTAGTAATCCAGACATGCTTGGGCCTGTCACATTAACAATTCATTAGATTTTAGTTCATCTTGATCTATTCCAATGTTGAATTGTAAAAATAAATTACCATGTATAAGGACAAGCTTAACAAGATTGGCATTCCATTATCAGTTGGTTATATTTATATAACCTATCAGCTCCTTAAGCCATGAAATTGTCTTCTTACATAAATGTTTCATCACTTCGTTATCATGATTACTTTAACATAAATGAATGTATTTGAGAGACATAGTCCAACAAACAATAGTCACATTTTTCTTTTTCATATTCCACAATCTAGTCATACAGAGGTTCGGATAACGATATCAGTTACATAGTACACACACACACATATATATAGGGAGAGAGAGAGAGAGAGAGAGAGAGAGAGAGAGAGAGAGAGGATTACAAGAAGTAGCTCTCAAACTACTTGTGACTAATATCAGGGTTCTTGCCTTATATCCCTTTCCTCCACACTCTTAATAGTATTTATTAAATCTAGAAGTTATTTGCTATAATTACCAGGAGGGTTCAACAAACAACTCCTTCTAATTCTAGTGAGATAAAAGAATCCTATCAACTATAGACTTCTCATAGAACATAGACAAACCTTTACTCTATGGACACTACAAGAAAAAGGACATTGTTGAGGGTTGAAAAATGTCACCATAAGCTCATCGATGACGGTTAAAAGAGCCACTGTCACCAAAAATTGAACGTCACCAAAAGTATAGGTGTTGTGGTGACATTCAAGGTCCATCACCAATAATGATTTATAATGATGGTTATTGACCATCACCATTTCGTATAAGAAATGGTGATGGACCTTAGCCTCTTTTTGTAGTGACTACAACCACCCTTCAAAATTTTTCCTTAGCCCCATTTGGAGCCTCCCTACCAACCTTTCACAGCAACATGTCTTGCCTTGTCAAGTACACAAGCTTCAATGGTTTTCTTCCAAAATGATAGCCTGCCCATCAAATCTTGTTGCATCCCCCTCATAGGTTGTTTCACTAGACTTGGTCTAACTATAGGTTGAGCAGCTCCCTCAAGAAATTGCGCAATTCTAGAGGGGAACCAAGCTTCCCTCTAGAAATTGCGCAATTATGTTTGGCAACCTACTGGGCTGCAAAATTGCGCAAATCTACTTGCCATTATTCACTAGAAAAATTATGCAATTCCTCCCAGCATGGCTGCTTAGTCCAGAAATTGCGCAATTCTGGGAAGCAGTCAGTTGCTCTACCCAGAAATTGCATAATACCTCTGGACAGTTAGACCAGTTCCCTCCCAGAAATGCACATTTTTTCCCCTTAGCTGAGGAGACTGTTGCATGTGCAGCTCGGTTGACCGGTTCCCTCTGGGACCAAGCAAAACTAATTTGCATGCATGGACTGCTTCTCCCAAGGCAACATGAAAAGACATCCCTTGATTTAGGGATCTATTTTTAGTAGTTGTAGGTTACATGAAAGGATCATTTCATACACCTCCCGTCAAGTGTCACTTTTCCTAAATTTGTGGCATGTGTGTCACAACGTAGATTTTATCGAAACTCATCAATTGAACACTGCGAAGCTCATTCCTCACATCAACCTTGCAACTCTAACATCCCACATTGCATCTAGGAGTTTTCGACACATTTAACTTAGCTATTTTGGGGTAAGCCCACTTTTCATGACTTGTGTTTCATTTCTGTTGCCTTTTGTGTTTCTCTTTACGGGAGTGTTGTCTGCTTGATTTCAGTAAGCGCTTGTTGTCATTTTGATGCATGTTAGCTTGTAGAAGTACCATTTCAATTTTTGTTTGCATCTCATTGCTATCGCATGCTTTCCCATCTTCTGAATCCTACGCTTGTTTTTTTGCATGAAGGATCATTCACACTTGTTTAAACTCATCTCATCATGCATTCACACTTATCATGTTTTTAGTCGCCTGTCGACCTAATTAGGTTGCCTTGGCCTGGACCATGCCTTGTCTCGATAGCACTGCGCATTTCTGGAAGAGAAGCTCTACCTTGCCTCTAGAAATTATGCAATTCTAGACAAGGCACTGGCCTCCAAGCATGCATTGTGAAATTCTTGGAGGCACTATCCTGTTGGCCCCAGAAAATACATAATACAATTTGTTGGTCTCATGTCACTGCTAACTAAAATTGTGCATTGCGTAGTTTCAGTCTCAATAGGCTAGGCTGGACCATGCATTACACAGTTCCAATAGTCACTCAGCCTACTGACAACTCGAACTATGCCTTGTGTAGTTTTGGTAGTCAATCTCCCGACCCGCTGGAGGAAATTGTGCAACCTTCATGATCCATCACACAGGTATGTTGCAAGTCAGTTCTCAAGTTCATTTTGGTTTTTGACTAACAGATTGCTTACCATGAGTGTTTCCATGTCTCCAGGTATCACAAGTGTTCATCTTCCTCTTAGCAGTACAAGTACAATGGTTTCTAGGAGAGCAGAGTTG
The DNA here is from genome assembly GCA_000404065.3 of Pinus taeda. NCBI lineage: Eukaryota > Viridiplantae > Streptophyta > Pinopsida > Pinales > Pinaceae > Pinus > Pinus taeda. The sequence goes on from APFE030686296.1 coordinate 37,224, forward strand.
AAGACACTATTCAGAGCACACTTGGGGATGCAGTCGATCAAGTGTCTATGAAATTGCCTACCCACGAAGACATTGATTTGTTCGTAGACAAGGACATCAATATATGACGGCAGCAACATCACAATAAGACATTAGCTAAAGGCAGCATACCGGATGCAACAAATGCAAGAGGAAGTTTGTTGACAACATAGAGGCGGAACAAAGTTTCAAGCTCGAGCAAATCCACTTATGATGAAAGAAACTTTGGAGACTCAGTCTATGAGGTGACGATGTGACATGAAGATCACACAAAGGCTGAGAACATAATAGAGAAGGAGTTGCATGTGCTAACAAAACAACTCAAGGAAGAACAAGAGCTGCATAGATGAGAGAATGCGTTGCAACACAAATAGGTACAACAGGGGGCAAAACATGCACTCACAGATGAAACTACGCACGTATAAGTTATAGATCCATCCCAACAACTGGCACGGAGTAGACAAGGTGAGAAGTGTTGTTGATCGCATGCAAGGGAATGCAGAATCATGCATGTCATTATGTGGACAGATGCAATCCCACCCATTCGGCACACTCATCGAGGCAAAGACAAGAAGAAAATCCGACTGGAGCTAAACATGTACCTTGATATGTTGATGTGCACAACCACCAGCACATACTTGCAGGGCAGCGTAGACACCATGCATCAACATGTTGTTAGTCTAGTCGCACCAGGATGACCATGTGCATGCTATCAGACGAGTTGGACAGAGGATCCATATTAGTGCACCTGGATGTAATGAAGGCAAGAGTTCGCTTTAGTATGATGTCACCATTGAGCGCACAGTCACCATCACGGACAACCAAGCTTGCCATCAACTCATCACCTTCAACCATCACAAGAATGTCAAAGAGTTGGTCTAACCACAATGGTCCACGTGTCAGTGATGTCTTGCATGGCTTGATCAAGCCATTTTGTCTCACATAGGCACATGTACATTGTAATGTAATGTATTGTCAAGTGGAAGTTCAAGTGTCGATAGTTGAATGTAACAGTCATAGAGTAGTTAAAGAGTCATGAGGGTAGATGAATTGTCTCAAATGGGAATGTAAAGGGTCATCCCACCCTTTCCTATAAATATCACCTCATAACTCATTGTATAGGCTTTTGATCAACCAAGCTTCGATAGGAGTATCTTAGAGAAAGCTTGGACAATATTGTAATGCACCTTGGCTTCTCCACTCTGGAGAGATAGTATATCTCTTTGGAGGAGCAGGCGGTTGTCGATGTAATGTTCCACTATTGGAACTAGTGATTATACATGGATGTATTGTATGACTGGAACTTACACTTCCTAATATAACATAGCCAACACGTTTTCATGCATATGTTGTTATTGTAGTTGGACTATTCTGGTTGATGTAGCAATATATGTTATTTAACTTATGCATTTATGTATGAACTATTTTTTATGCAATTGTATGAATCTTGTTGTAGATGTGTTGTTGGTTTAACCGTCACTTTAGATTGCTCGCTATCTTTCTTTCTAGCTGGTGATGCATCTTGGCTCGTCTGTTCCCTTCCAAGCCAAGTACTACTATAGGTTTCCAAGGGTCCCACTCACCTCACTCTTCATGTGTTAAGACCTCTCATCCACCTTCCTTGACTCGTTGCAACTGTCACACCCTTTCTACCAAAAGGGACGTCTTACTTGGCTCAGTGCGAAACCGCGGTCAAGGCATTGACGTATGACCCACTATTGGGACTCCCACACCAAAAAGTTTGAGGTCTAATTGGGACTTATTACCAGGGAGATCCCCTAACATGTTGGGAGGTCCAACACCATCAACACCTCTATCATTAAAAAACTAAATGTTACCAAAGGTGGTGTCACCAAAAATATAGGTATTTTAGTTTTATGCAAGTTCTATCACAAATAATAATTATAATGATGGATAATGACCGTAGGAATTTCTTATGAACAATAATGATTTATTTCGATGGACCTTTTACAGTCATCATTATTGATGCATATATATGGCAACATTCATTGACCATCACTATTTCATATTTTGGTGAGGGTTGAAAAATGTCACCATAAGTTCATTGGTGACGGTCAAAAGAGCCTCTGTCACCAAAAAATGAACATCACCAAAGGCCCCATTGCCAAATGTATAGGTGTTGTGGTGGCATTCAAAGTCCGTCAGTAATAATGATTACAATGAAAAATAGTGATCATCACCATTTCATATGAACAATGATTTATGGTGATGGGCCTTTCTTGGTCATCACTATTGATGCATATATATATGGTGGAATTCGTTGACTGTCACCATTTCATATTTTGGTGAGGGTCAAAAAATGTCACCATAAGCTCATTGGTGATGGTAAAAAGAGCATTTCTCACCTAAAAGTGATCATTGCCATTCCATAATAATATTAGAGCACGATGGAATTGATCCACCAACCTCATGCTTGTAAAGCAAGTGCTCTTCCATTAAGCTAACACCCTTTAAAGAAATACACTTTAAAAAAATATACCTTGAAACATTATAAATCGTAAATTATACAACTTTCGATATATTATAAAACTATGTAAAGTCTTGGAATTTTTTTTACCTAACAAGCATTATAGCATCAAAACTACAAGTTTCCACCTAATGGTTATGGACATTATCAAAAGTGGGTGGAGGGAAAATAGTTACATATAAAATACTCAATATTTCCTGTTGAGTACTCAATTAAAAGTGAACTTTGAAGACATTTATAACCTATAAATGACCTATAATTATCAAACCTAAAATCTAAAATTACACCAAAGAATGATTTCTCACCTCGTGAATCATGTAAATGTATTGTGACAACATAAAAATTTACCTCTAAAACATTGATTTGCATGCCAAAAAGTAAAAAACAATCATTATATATGATGCAATTATGAATAATGAGCTCCATGCTTAAATCCCACTAGCCATGGGGTCTAGAAAACTAATTTGGAGTGCTTCCCATTATTAATTAATTCAAGATGTCAAATACAAAGGTCAATAACAATGATCATGAAATGTAACCATTAAAAAGACGTTAAAATTGAAAGCATAGATTTTGGCTAATATCCACTACACCAAAAAAATATCTAAGGGCATTCAAACACTTCCAAATCCACACCAAGCACGATTATCCAAAGATGCAATTGCATGGATACAAGAAAATAACTCTCTACCTCTCAATGATAACTATGTCCTCCCATGAGTACTTCAACTAGAAAAGGGATGTGAACGCAAGAACCTCAAAGCAAAAAGAACCACACAATATAAAATAAACTCCATCCCCCCTCTACCTTTATAGAATAGATCTAAGAGAATAACAAAAAGATCCATAGAGAAAAGGATTAGAGTGGGAAAAATAAAGATGATAAGAAAAAAAATAACTAGCAATGAAATATACTAATTTGAACATTTGTCCACATGTACTCAAATATTATAGGAAACAAAAGAACCTAGCATGATTGGGTATTGCGTTTGATAAAATGGCATTTACTTCTTTAGTAAAAAGGAAGAAAATCCTAGCCTCTTTTCTATTTTCCTCTAGAATAAATCCTCTATGTATGGCATTGGGGCTTTTTTCTTCACTCTATGCTTAGTCTCCAACATCAAAATAAGAGTTCCAAAATTTGTTTCTAAATATGTCTGGTTTGTTTGAGTTTGGCTCAAGCCTAGTCAAATTTTTCCATCTTCAGCTAAGATGCAATAAGCTTAATTATGTTTTCCTAATCTTGTCAACAATCTTGATCCAGGACTTTGGAAATAAAGTTTGACAAAGATGACTACTTTGACATATTTTGACAAATTTTCCCTTTATGTCTCAAAGAGAGAATTTGAAATAGCCTGCTCTTACCTCAATGTGGCTAGATAAGTGAGCCAAAAAAAATCAATAGTATCCACTAAGAAATTGCAAATGAGGGGCATTTATTCTGCCAAAGGATGCTTAGGACTTGCATCTAACTCCATCCATTGTTTTTTGTGTTGTTTCATCCTTAAGTACAAATGCAATTTTTTCATCAAAGAGACTTGAACATTAATATGGGCAATATGAGCCTCACTTTTACCAATTAGGCAAGCCACTATTTCGAAATTTATTTTAATTGTGGATTTTTATGCTCATTTTCTATTGGAGAATCTAAATAAATATTATTATTTAAAATGAGTCTATGCCTTGTGACTATGCTTTCCATTAGGATATAAAATTTTGAAAACTCATCTCTTTGAATCAAAAACTTGTACCATAATGTAAACAAGAAACTTGTGTCTTCCAATTCAGAGGTTACCCTAATTGAAGATCCCTCTTTGCCTTTTGGCCGAGATATGAAGTTGTACATGTTAGCTAGTATTGGTCATAGATTTTCAACAATTGTGCAACATTTAAAAAGGTTGTCCCAGTTTGAATTTAGAGGGAAGATATTTTAGTTCATTGAGCACTAAAAGATAATGTTTTTGGCATGTAAATCAAGAAATGTTGAATCAAATTTTAAAATTTGGCATCTATTCAAGAAAGTAGTAACTTCTGTAAATATGAAATACTAAATATCAAGTACTACATTCTATGAATTTTCATGTTGGTTGCACAAGCAATATACTCAAGAAATCTAATTTAGCATAAGATTGATGAGATAAGTAATGGAAAATTTGGTGGTTACTTCACAAATTCAAATGGGGATGTTTAAGACCAGATAATTTAATTGAATATGATGCTCTTCTCTGCCCTGCATGTTAATACAAAGTTATTGTACTAAAATCCCCTTCATAAAAAAACTAACATCTCTAGAAATGAAACATAGGTTGGTTCAAATTGTCACCTTACACATTTCTACTTCTGTTTCTTTCCAATGCTCATTTTCTACATGGTTGGCTTCTTTCCCCTCTGCGATTTCAAAATCACTCCAAAAAAACTCCAAGAGGGTCTCAACCAATATTTGTTGATATAACTTGAATACCCCCACTTGTAGGATACCCAATTCAATCTACATTATTCTATGCTAAGTCATTGTGTTCGTGTTCATGTTCGTGTTTGAGTTCAGTGACTTTGAAGTTCAAATATAGTTCGACACATAAACTTTTGGCAATAAATTTTGGCATTAAGTTTGATAAACTAGAAATTTGAATATATATATATATATATATATTATATATATATATATAATATATATATATATATATATGTATGTATGTATGTATATGTATATGTATATGTATATGTATATGTATATGTATATGTATATGTATATGTATAGTAAAACCAAGAATTCCACTCATGTGAGTAAACCTTGCATTAAATAAAAATAGTGCTCTAGGCACATTGAAAATGAACACTGAAAGAAATACAATTAAGACTAGGCCTAATTCAGTTGGACATTTGGAAGCTCGAGCTTATGAATAAACATAAAAACATTATCTAGAGCATCTTGAATGACATTTTTTTAGAGCTTTTCTCATGTCTTCATCACAACGTTTCATGTAAGCACCCAGAATAAAGAATTGCCCATTCTTAATTTATTTTCATGAAGATGTATTCAAATCATAAATTATAAAGATATGATTATATTTAATCAATGAGTCTAGATAGTTGTTCATTTCTACTAGCCTCATAATATCTTTCAATACAAGGTGAGGAAAATCGAGATGGCAACTCCATATAAATAATTGAGGTTGTAGGTCTCTGTTCGTAAAGGACTTGGGTCTTAGGTCATAAGTACAATATTTCTAAAGAATTTGTACTCCTGTGAGTCTGTGACCAGAGATAATAAAGTTTAGATCACCAAAAATTTCATTGCACCCAAATAAGCTAGGTACATTCTGTAGTGAGGACAAAGATGGGGTGATGTTTCAACTCCTTGTGTGTGTTCCCACATGCATATTAGTGCATTGTATCTAGACATACATTGGTTGAATTAAAAATAAAAACTAGCACAGAGGGTCGATGTTGTGCACTATTTGGATTTTCATTCCTAAGAATCACAGTGGAAAGATAAGTTAACTTACATAGCACATTTGTCATCCCTATGCGGGTGTGCCCATCAGGACGCCAAGGTCGAGAGCAGAGTGTGGATGTAGGGGTCGAGAGTGTAGTGTGAGGCTGTGAGTACAAACAACAATGTACATTGAGGGTTTTCATTTTTTTTTAATTATCATCTGCTCATATTCACCCAAACATGAAGCAGAATTTAATCAATTTTAAGGCGATTTTTTTGTCTTGTTTATGTTTGAATTTGTCAGGCTAGGCAGTAACTCTCCAATAGGCAGTAAAACTGATTCTATCTATTTCATTAGGTACGCAATTGTTATATACAAAGAATGTGACTGCTTTGTTCATCTCCTGATGACTGTTCACATTCCTAATTTAATTATTTACATAAATTCACCCAATCGTGAGGATTAGGTGTCAACATTCCCCCCCTTAATATGAAGGGATGTTGGTGACTCCAAGCATTGTTATGAATCTTTCAAGTTTTTCTCTTCCAAGCGCTTTGGTGAAGATGTCTGCAATTTACTCATTTGTGGAACAATGATGGAGATGGATTGTTTTGGCCTCAACGTGATGTCGAATCAGATGATATTTAGTATTGATGTGCTTTGTTCGATCATGGAACTTTGGGTTCTTGGCCAACTTTATTGCAGAGGTGTTGTCAATCATGAGTGGAGTTGATTGTACTTGTTTTACCTGCAAATCTTCAAGAATTTTCCTGAGCCACACAATTCTTTTGTTGCTTCAGCTGCTGCCACGTATTCTGCTTTTGTTGTGGAATCTGCTGGAACTGATTGTTTGCATGATCTCCAAGACAGCTCCTGATCCAAGACTCTTAGCATATCCTGAAGTAGATACTCCAGTTTCTTTGTCTCCATCGAAGTCTGAATCAGAGTATCCAATCAAGCTGAAGTCGTCTACCTGTGTATACTTGATTCCAAGGTCTTGAGTTCCCTTCAAGTACCTTAGAACTCTTTTTGCAGCAGACCAATGTCCCTCACAGGGCTTTTGCATAAACCTGGAGAGGATTC
>APFE030686297.1:0-53106 GCA_000404065.3 Pinus taeda
TTTTCCAGTTTTAGATTTTCCCCTTGAGAGATGGATGCGTAGCTCTGTTATATCATGAAGTGGAAGTTGAGATATATCTCCTTTCCCCATCATATTCAAAATATCTATTCATTCATCTCTAATGGATTTTAGTAGAAGGGCTTTCAAGATTTCTTCATCTAAGTTACTCATTTTGCTCTTTTGAGGTTATACTGAAATCTTTCAAGTAGATCCTCCAAGTTTTCATCTTCTTTTTGTACCATTTTAAATACCTCGTCCTTATGATTGGTGGGCATACAATAGTCCAGGTATCTATCCAAAAATGTTTGTTTCATGTCATTCCAAGTCCTAATTGATTGAGTAACTAACCCCATGAACCATTTAAGAGCAGCTCCCTTCAATGTTGAAGGAAACAACTTGAGTTTTTGAGCATCTTCCATGTAATCATAAGTTCGACACACGACTTCAAACTCAAACAAAAATGTTTCAGGGTCCTCACTTCTCAACCCATATAAGTTTGGGAGGACAGATGGTGATATATTTTTCATTTTTGTTCGAGATTCCTCATCCACTATAGGAAATCCAAATGAGTTGTCTCCATCCCTGTTTCCCCCGTTGTTTCCTCTACCTCCTCCATTGTTTCCTCCTCCTCTACCTCTACCTCTACCTCCTCCAAATCCATTTACTACTTCCTCTGTCATGATAGCTTCCTCAGAGATTTCAGAGTCCTCTGGTTCTTCTATCAATGGCGAACGAGGAGGAATTTCTCCCTCTTCTTCTTCAGGTGATTCAACTTCTTCAATTACAATGTGTTTTCCTCTAGAAGTAAAGAAAGGGTCTTTTCCTAACTCAGATTCGGTGGATAGTGTGGGAGAGTCTCCTAATTCAACTACTGCCTCTTGAACTCCAGGGATCCTAAGGCTAGGAGTATGAGTTGGAGATGTTGGAGGTGTATCTTGCCTATACCTTGGAGTAGATGGAGTTGTAAAAATGGAACTCTTGGCCCTAGCTATAAACCTTCCCCTAGAATCTCTTCCTCTATGCATATCATTTTTATTTATTCAAGTCAAGTTAATAATTCTCTTTCTGATCTTCCAGATCACTCAAGGTGCAAGAAGAGAGCATACTCAAGAAATTATTAAATCAATAACTCTCTTTTCTGATCCTCTAGGTCACACTAGGTTCAAGAGGAGAGCATACTTTGAGAAATCATCAATTTTTACCTTTCTTGAAATTTTCTTGTTTATATATATATATACATTTTTTTTAAGAATTTGGCTACCTAGTTTCACTTCCCCGGCAACGACACCAAAATGTTTGGTCAATTTAGTGTGTTCTAAATTTCTATGTGAATTGTCAATCCGGGAGTCGTAAACTGTTGAAGTGAAGTGCACTATCTATGCAAGATAACCATTTTCTTATTTCCTTGTTGTTTTTAGTTTTTTAGTTTGTTTTTGGATTTATCTTCTTGTTGATTTCCTAATGTGAAATGGTGTGTGAGATGGTGATTCTAGTAATCAAGTATGGACAATTGTATTCAATGAATAATTTCCAAACTTCAAAGTGTTCCAAAGGTGTTCAAACTTTACAATGATGAAATCAACATGTGCCTAGATTCTAATTAACAAAACAATGAACTATGACTATGGAACCCAGTATCCTTGCTGCTGTTATAAAGAAGAGAAAAGACTGAACTCAAAGCAATTTAAAGACTGAAAGCAAAGTAAACTAATCATATCACATCAACTCATTTTTGACCCTTCACCATTTGACTCGCTCTGGCTATAGGAAGCAGTCATACACAAATTGAATGATCTGATATCTAAGTTGCATGAAATAAAACTAAGATTAAGCTACACATTCACTCTACAATCCCTCATCATTTGGTCACTGAAGAATGATATGAATAGTCTAATCACTGACTTGCAGCAAAGTAAATGAATCAAAGCAAAACTAAGAAATAAGCAATGTTGGAATTAAAACCAAAAAAAAAATCAGCAGTAGGACAAGATAATCCCATCATGTCATTAGTCATCAAAACTTATATGTACTACCCAAGCTTCCTATCAGAACTTGAAATGCAAACACTGATCAGTTGTCAATCAAATAAAATCCTAAAAGAACTTATGAACAGGAAAATGACATCAACCATGAGCAAGTTAATATATACAGCAAGTATCTATGGTATCAAAAGCGTAAAATGTAGAAAAACATAAAACTATACATCAGCTACAAGACCTTGGTGTACAAGGGCCCTTTGCACCCTCGGTCATTCAGAACCAATCACGAAATTGAATGAGAAATTAGTGTCTTCTCATATATTGCAAAACAATTATGAAATAGAGACTAAGTCTCGGCTCAAAGGCTCTTACAACAGTCAAGATTTACACAACAACTAACTAGCTATACGCATATGGAGATGCGTTATTTATAATAGAAAATGCATAACAAAATAACACGGCCTGCGCTGGTAGCCAAGCACGTAAAAGACAAAATCCGGAGTTATAGCAGTATGGTGGCCGTGGATAGTAAATCCAAGAGATGGTTTGTTGGATTCAGTCGATGAGCAGTCCCTAGGTGTTAATACACCTCCTAAAACTTAGGACCTTGCCACGCAAACCTCCTCGTGCTGAAAACAGAGCCGTGCCACCACTTAACTCCTTGTGTTGACCACCGTTTGACCGGCCTTGACCTCAGGCTTCTATGGATGATTTGGCTGAACCAAGGGGATATGCTCCATGTCCACATCCTTTATGGCTTGCCCATGTGGCTAAGTTCTTCAATGGACACCTGTAGCATATAGTTTAACAAAAAGGTTGCGAAAACTGATTCTGCCTGTGGAAAGTGGCAGATTCCGCAGCTGGTTGAACAAAAATCTAAACCAAATAGCAGTCACAAAACATAGTTAGGAAACCATTTATATACTCATTTAAAACTATTATGTAGTGATTTGATAGCTTAGAGGTTCAGGTAACTTGAGAAAAAGGCTAAAATGGGATGTAGGGAAGGTGTAAGTTTGGGACTCAACACTACCTTGCCTCATTCCATCCACCAACCAACTTCCCTAAGCTTTCCATCACCTTCAACATCCATGATTTTTATCTCGGTTATATCCTGTAGGTTTTTAGGGGATCCTATAGGTTTTTAATACATCTTGTAGGTTTTCATGTAGTGGCCTGTTTTGAGGCTGAATTGAGTGAAAATCTCCAGGAAGCCACACAAGGTCACCTAAGGGTATTCCAAGCCTTCCGACCATCCACCATCATCTCCAAGACACTTGCCACATCACCGAAAGAGATTAGATTTCACACTCTCACATGAAAAAAAGACAAAAAGAAAAATAGATTTATTTTATTCATTTACATGCACAACAGTAGAAGGTTTGATGGTTTGAATTTGCATGCTTAAGACAATAGGATTACATACATGTTAACTTAGAATTATTTTGAAGCAAAGCCTCTTAGAAATTAGTTAGAAAATGGTGTGTTTTAGCATTTGATTTCAGTCTCTTTCCTTGTACTTTCTTTCTCTCAATAGGTTAAGGTTCCATTTCAAACATTTCATTTTTTGCAATTAGTTTAGGATTTGACTTCACTACATGTACTCCATTACTTCATGACAACAAAGGAAGGACACATTGTATGCTGCACATATAGTGCCGATACCTCTTAAGTTTGTACAAACCCTGGGTTGATAATTAAAGTCGGTAGCCTTGGGAATTGTAGCATTCTTGTTGCAATACCGAGGCTCATCTGGCATCACTCCAATAGTTAAATTGAATTTGTTGTCATTAGGATCATATGACATTATGATTTGCATGGATTGGATAATAGTCCATAGAGCCAAGCTCAATTGCTATAAAAAAGTGTTGGAATGTCTCAACGATGAAGGTGACCCAATATTTCTATAGGGAACCAAAAAGCCAATAACACTTAGAGTGATCTCAACGGTGCAAGTAAAGCATTGTAGCAGGAGGGGTTGTGTCTATTATGAAATTCAAATCTCAAAGGAGAGAGAGGCCAACACAGATCCATTTGCAAATTATCTGATATTGAACCAATATAACAATGTATTTCCAGAAGAATTGCTAGAAAATGCCGCCAAATCGAGAGATTGACCTCATAATTGAGTTGATTCTAGGAACAACACTAACAAGAAATCCACCCTATCACATGAGTACATATGAGCTTGTGAAATTAAAGTTACGACTATAGGAATTAATGGAAATTGGGTATATACAACCCAACATTTCACCATGTGGAGACCCTGCACTTTTTGTTAAGAAGATGGATGGAAAGGTGCATCTGTGCATTGACTATAGGAAGTTAAAAAAATCCATTGTGAAGAATAAGTACCCAATTCCCAGGATTGATGATCTATTTGTGATCCAGGTGGATATTGGTGGTAACCCACCTATTCCACTTGGACCCCCACCATTTTTTCTTTCATTTTTTTAGTTTCCTTTACTATTTTTGAATTTTTTTAGGTCTTGAACTTCCAGAGTCATTTTGAGGCCCTAAATGACTTTTTTTTTGGAAAATTACTAGTGGAGAATATTAGCTATCAACTTGATATTCGCTGTCAATAGTTGTAGTACTTGGATAGATCTTTCTAATGAGGTATCATGTGCGTCAAACGTAGATCGTATGCCAAAATGACGACCCCAGGAAGTTGATGTACCAATTTACCCCAACGAGGCCCATAGTTTGGCGTTTCATCTCCTAGGGTTAGGTTTTTGGATGTTTAGGGTTTTCCAATGTTTCTCAATAATAAATAGGCCTTCAAGCCTCATTGTGACACAATTCAGAGGCATGTAGCTACCACATCTCTTCTCAAAGATAAGCTACAATCGCCCGAGCTAGTTTATATCCATTCTGTATGTAAGCATATTTCATTTCTTTGATATTAATGAAATGAATTTTTATTTCTGCTACATCTCTGTGTGTATGGTTATATATGTAATTTGTTACATTCTTGTTTAAATTCGGATTAGTGGTATCAGAGTAGTTTGCTCTTTCTCAATCCTTCTTTTCATGTTCCCAATGAGGTCGGGGTATAATGATTTAAGGCTCGATTTGGTAAAACCTTTGCAAGGTCAGCCTAGCAAACCCCGATGGCCACCCATGGGGGAAGAAAAGAAAGACGAGGGAGCAGGAGATCCTATCAAAATATTGCTTGAGGAGGCCCTCAAGAAATAAAGGAACGCAATGATGGATAACTTTGACCAAATCCTTCAACGATTACCCACCGACTCTACATCCACATCCAAATCCAGCAACCACTCTAGAGGAACCACTCCTTTTAATCTATAAGTAAACTTTGACATTCCCATATTTGAGGGCTAAATAGATGCATACACCATAGATAAATGGTTAAATCTGCTAGAAGGATATTTTCTGTTCATGATTTTTCCAGCTGGGAAAAGATTACTTTTTCTCTTCTCAAAGCCGCCCCCCCTCGTCAAGGACTGGTGGGAAACCTACTGTGAGTATAAGGATGAAAGTATTCCCTCATTGTTTTCAACTGCACCCACTTGGAATTCTTTCTGGGATACCATCAAGGAGCAATACTACTGTGTTGGGAGCTATGAGGATAAATACATAAAGTGGACCACGCTGCGGCAGGGAAGGGACTAAGATGTGCCGAAGTTTACCAATGTTTTTCATACCCTTCGCAGAAAGTTGGGTATCAAGGATTCTAAGAAACATTTGGTACTCAAGTGTTGCAACTGCCTACACAGGTACATCTAGGATGAGATGGAGTTCCTAGACATCTCCTCGCTCGAAACGACGTACCGTTACGGTGTCAAGATCGAGCAGAAGCTTAAACAGAAAAAAGCGAGACTTTGGATCTGCGAATCCAAAGCAAGGGAAAGGTGCCCCCAAAACGCAGTACGAAGGAAAAATCCAAGACGGGCCGACCCAGGACAACCCACCAAATCTTCAAGCAAAGAACAACACCGTGAAGCCGAAGAAGGACACAGGAAAGTGGTGTGAGTTCCATAAGAACTCCATTCACAACACAAGTGAGTGTCAGGCCAAGCAGTCACTGGTGGCTGAGCTGAAGGCTTATGAATCATATGCATGTTCTAACTCTGAGTCAGAACCCGACAAGGGGAATGACAAAGGGAGGTAGACTATTGATGTAGAGCCCAAAGCCACCATTTCCACCACGAAGATCCAGAAGGAGAAAACCGAAGATCCAGAGGAGGAGTGTCTCTTCCACTCCTAGAGGTGGGTAAAGGGCTCCCCGCTATAGTCCATTGTCAACAATGGGAGCCAAAATAAACTCATTTCAACAAAAGTCGTGAAGCAGCTGGGCTTACCAACCACAACAAACCCACAACTGTACACCATCAAGTGGCTTCACCAAGGATGGGATCTTCACATCGGCCAGCAGTGACACCTTCCATACAACATCAAGCCCTTCACGGATGAGGTATTATGTGATGTTGCTCATCTTGATGTTTGTGATGTATTATTAGGCCAACCATACTTGTGGAAGCGACATGTTATGTATGAGTCAAGGCCTCACTGTTATTGCTTCCTTGGGAAATAAGTTGTACATGATACCAGAGGTAGCACCGCCTACCACCATCTCTTTGGTTACTACAATGCAATGCAGTAAGCTCATTTCCAAAACCGAGATTCTTTTTTTCCCGATGCTACACCCTTAGGGAAAGAAGAAGACAGTGGCCACGATTGCTAGATAGGGCCCCTCCACATGACAAAAACATATGGACAAGGTTGTGGAGGAGTACGACGACATCTTCACCTCCCCCATAGGGGTGCCTCTGCACTATCAGGTCAAGCACTCCATCGATCTAAACCCAAGTGCGTCGTTTCCCAATGGACCAATCTACCAGCGCTATTTTACGGAGAATGAAGAAATCAAGAGGCAGATTCAGGAGTTGCTGCAGAAAGGTCACATCCAGCCAAGTTCATCACCCTATGGGAGCCTAATCGTGTTGGTACAGAAGAAGGATGGGAATTGAAGAATCTGTATTGATGATTGGGCGCTGAACAAGATCACTGTCTGGAATAGGTACCTGATCCAATAGATTGATGACCTTCTGGACCAATTCAAGGGGGAAAAACATTTTAGCAAGATCGACTTGAGGTCCGGATATCACCAAGTACCAATCAAACCCTTCGATGTGTGGAAGACTACCTTCAAAGACAAGGAGGGCCTTTTCGAATGGATGGTTAAGCCTTTCGGTTTGATGAATGCTCCTACAACCTTCATGAGGACGATGGATGACATCTTGCATCCATTCACCAACTCATTTGTAGTGGTATACTTGGATGACATCCTGATCTTCAGCCAAAGTTGGGAAGAGCACCTCCACCATGTCTGATAGGTTCTCCAAATACTACGGCAACACAAGTTATGTGACAATTTGGAGAAATGCACTTTTGGCATGACCTAAGATTAGTATCTGGGATACATTATTGATGAATGGGGGGTGCATGTGGATTTAGTGAAGATCCAAGTCATTCGGGATTGGACAACCCCAACCACTTTGACAGAGCTTCTTTCTCGTTCTTGCCAATTTCTACCGCAGGTTCATGTTGGGGTTCTCTCATATCACTTGGCCCTTGAGTCAATTCACCAAGGGAGGAGCGAAAGCAAAATTCTTTTGGTATGAATCTCAATAGAAGGTGTTCGCAGAGTTGAAACATCGCCTATGATCTGCACCAGTGCTCAAATTACCACACTTGCAACAACCATTTGAGATCAAGGCAGATGCCTCTGACTATGCTACTAGGGCAATCCTTACTCAACAGGGGTATCGAGTGGCATATCACAATGAAATACTTTCAGACACCATACAAAAGTATCCCACTTATGACAAAGAGATGTATTCCATTGTGTAAGCCTGCTGACAATGGAAGAATTATATTTTGGGGAAGAAAACGGTCATCCACACAGACCACCGATCTCTGTTGTTCATACTAATGCAAGGGAAGTTGCAGAATGATTGCCATCATAAGTGGTCTACATACCTGCAACAATTCCATTTCAATATCAAGTACAAGAAGGGCAACACCAATAGTATTGCAGACTGCCTCAGCTGACCACCAATCATGGCCTTAACCATCGTGCTCAACTCTTGTGGGCACGATACTTCTAATTGGTCACTTATATACAAAAGAGACCCAGAATTTGACCACACATAGTAGATGCTTTTGGAGGGTCAACAAATTCCATATTTTCACCTCCAAGATGCGCTGTTATGCCACCTAGGACACTTTTGTGTTCCTTCAAGTGAGCATGCCAAGATGATTTGGGAAGCACACTACAATTGGGTCATTGGGCATTTCGGGGTCGAGAAAACAGTGGCAGTACTACAGAGGAATTTATATTTGTTGAATATTTGATAGGATGTCGGGAAGTACATAAAATCCCGCTTTTCCTGTGCCATTACCAAACCGACCATCAAGAGGCAAGGCCTCTATACTCCGCTGCCTACCCCTAGTTGACCTTGGGAATCCATCTCCATGGATTACACGTCGGGCCTTCCTTCTACTAAGCATGACAATGACTTTGTTTTTGTGGTTGTCGACAGATTCTCAAAGATTTCCATTATGGCGACCTACAAGAAAAATATCACAACAAAAGCCACTGCTAAAATCTTCTTTGAACGAGTGTGGGTACAATTTGGGATCCCACAATCTATCATCTCAGATCGGGACAACATGTTCCTCAATACATTTTGGTCCAGTCTTTGGTCGATGTTGGACACCAATCTCACTAAGTCCAGAGCTTTCCATCCCCAAACTGATGGCTAGACAGAGGTCATCAACAGGATGACTGTACACATTCTGCGCATGTACAACTCAAAGAATCCACACAAATGGGATGAGAGTCTCCCTTATGTCCAACACTACTATAACTGGGCTCTCCACAGCTTGACTGACCACAACCCTTTTCAGGTGGGCTTGGGATTCCGTCCAATATGTCCCATTGATGTGGCCATACCATTTGCAACTACTCAGGAAGATTCGTCTCATGTCCAGTCTGAAGTCGAAAAGGAAAACAACTTCATTGAGAACATTCAATACATCCACAACCAGTTCCATGACATATTGGACAGAGCTAATGTTAAGTATAAGCAACGACATGTTCAACATCGGGTGCCACACAAGTTCAAGGTGGGCGACAAAGTTTGGCTACATTTGTAGAAGGAGCGCCTCGTTGGGACCCACTACAAGCTTCACCCACTTCGATATGGGCCATACAACATCACCAAGGTAGTAGGGGACAATGCCATCGAGCTTACTATTCTACCATTCCTTGGTCTGCTCCTAGTGTTCAATGTGGACCACCTTTAACCCTACTTTCCACCATTGTTGGAGACATCTGACATTGCAGAACAACTCACACCAACAGAGTTAAACCCAGACTGCATGGAACAAGCCACAACTAATTCGATCATGGACACACAAATCAAGAACAATCGACAACAAAGGATCGAACTATTTCAAGTTGTCAAAGCAGGTCAACTCCTTCACTAGGGATAGTGGCTCACCAGGGACCAAGTTCAGCAGAAGTTTCCTCATCTCATGGAGGAACTCAATGCAATGGGGAACATTGCTTCCTAAGGGGGGAGGAATGATCCAGGTGGATATTTGTGGCCACCCACCTGTTCCACTTGGACCCCCACCATTGTTTCTTTTAGTTTTTTAATTTCCTTTACTATTTTTAGCAGTGTTTTGGGTCTTGAACTTCTGGAGTTGTTTTGAGGCCCGAAACGATGTTTTTTTTAGAAAATCACTGGAAGTGGATATGAGTTTTAAAATAGATATTAATAGTTAATAGTTGTAGTCCTCGGATAGATATTTCTAATGAGGTATTGTGTGTGTCAAACGGAGATCGTATGCCAAAGTTACGACCCTGGGAAGTTGATGTACCAATTTACCCCAACGGGGCCCATAGTTTGGCGTTTCATCTCCTAGGGTTAGGTTATTTTTTTTAATGTTTAGGGTTTTCCATTATTTCTTAACAATAAATAGGCCTTCAAGCCTCATTGTAACATAGTTTAGAGGCATATAGCCGCCACATCTCTTCTTAGAGATAAGCTACCATTGCCCGAGCTATTTTATTTCCATTATGTATGTAAGCATATTTCAGTTCTTTGATATTAATGAAATGGAGTTTTATTTCTGTTGCATCTATATGTGCATTGCTATATCTATGATTTTTTGCATTCCTGCTTAAATTCGGATCAATTTGATCTTTTGAGAGGGACTTCGATGTTTTCCAAGATCAATTTAAGGTCGGGTTACCACTAGGTTAGAATCAAGGAAGACGACATTCACAAGACTGTGTTCAAAACAAGGTATGACCACTATGAATTCACTGTAGTTCCATTTAGGTTTACAAATGTTCCAACAACCTTTATGTGTCTAATGAACAATGTGCTCATGCCATATTTGGACAAATTTGTAATGGTATTTGTGGATGGAATTATGGCGTACTCAAAGAATGAAAAGGAACATGATGAGCACCTGAGAGATTTTCTACAACTGCTCATAGAGCATAAATTATATGCTAAGTTCAACAAGTGTGAGTTTTTTCAAACTTAGGTTCACTATTTGGGTAATGTAATCTCAAAATAGGGAGTGGTTGTGGATCTAGAAAAGGTTAAAGCAATAATGGATTGGCTCACACCCTTAAATGTGATAGAAGTAATATCATTTATGGGGTTGGATGGTTACTATTGAAGGTTCATTTGAAGATTCTAAAAAATGTGGCATCCCATCACTGCATTATGAGGAAAAGGCGTGAAATTTCAGTGGAATCTTGAATGCGCAACTAGTTTTGAACAACTGAAAACTTTACTCACCTGTGCACCTATCTTAAGAATAACTAAACCAGAAAAGGATTTTGTTGTTTTCATTGATTCATGTAAGGAAGGAATTGGAGGAGTCCTGATGTAGGAAGGCCATGTAATTTGTTATGAATTCAAGAATCTGAATGAGCATGAAAGGAATTATGTCACTCTCGACTTGGAGTTGGAATCCATTATGCACACACTAAAAAAGTGGAGGCATTACCTATTGGTAAGGAAGTTTGAGTTAATGATGATTCATAGTGGCTTGAAATACTTGTTTGACTAGCCCAAGATGAATGCTAGATAAGCCAAGTGGATGGATTTTATCAATGAATTTGATTTTGAAATTAAGTAAATTAAAGGAAAAGAGAATAGGGTGGAAGATGAATTCAGTAGGAGTTTGCATGAAGTTCACTTATCAGCCATAAGCACTTGCTCCTCTGACATCAAAGAGATGATTAAAGAAGGGCTGGTAAATGATGATCATTACCAACATGTGAAGAAGTGTTGGAAGGGACATCCCGATGGGTAGTAATCAGAAGCTACCAACTCAATGATGATGGAACACTAATAATCAAGAGCAAGAAATATGTACCCAATGCCAAGGATTTAAGGAAATCTACCACGGATGAATTCCATAAAAGACCTTACTTAGGTCACCCTAGATATCAAAATATGATGACAACCATAAAGAGGACATATTTTTGTCCTGGAATGAGGAAATATATCGCTGAAGACCTTGCAAAATGTTTTGAAAGTCAACAAATAAAGGTAGAGTGCAGGCACCCAACATGACTACTACAACTAATTTCAATTATGGAATGGAAATGGGAGGTCATATACATGGACTTTGTCATTGGTCTGCCTAAAATAGCTAGACACCATGATGCCATCATGGTGGTGGTGGATAAGTTGAACAAGATGACTCACTTTATAACTGTTAAAAGTACTCATAAAGTAATTGGTATTACCCATATTTTCATGAAAGAGATATTTTTATTTAATGGGATACTTAAAAAGATAATATCGGACAGGGATGCTAAATTCGATTCAAACTTTTGAAAATCCTTGTTTTATAGTTTTGGAACCCAACTAGCCTTCAACACTACATACCACCCTTAGACTGATGGTAAAACAAAGAGAGTAAATAGAATATTAGAAGACATGCTGAGGATGTATGTGATGCATCAACTCAGAAAGTGTGAAGACTTCCTTCTATCAGTGGATTTTTCACATAATAATGGTTATCAAGAATAATTGAGAATGAGTCACTTTGAGGGAGTTTATGGCAGAAAATGTACTACCCCTATCAATTGGGATGATCAAGTAAGTATATTAATTGTTGGTCTATATTTGGTAAAAAATTTGGAACAAGAAGCAATAAAGATCAGACAAAAGTTAAAGGTAACCTAATATAGGTAGAATAGGTATGCATACTAGCAGAGAAATCACAAAGAGTTTTGAGTGGGAGAACATGTTTATATCCATATTAAACAAAATAAAATATCATTTAAAATGGGCTCATGTGCTAAGTTGGCACCCATATATTGTGAACAATTTCAAATATTGGAAAGAGTGGGGCTAATAGCCTATAGATTAACCCTTCCACCCACAATTAAAGCTTACAAATTTTTTCATATTCCCTTGCTTAAGAAATATGTTCACAATGCTAATAATGTTGTTGACTAGTCTGTGCTATAGGTGGAACCAAAGGGAGAGTTCCAGCCAAAATCACTTTGCATCTTGGATCAGAGACAAATCAAGCTCCAAAATAGAACAATAGAGCAAGTCAAGGTGAAATGGAAGCACTTTGAACTCGATGAAGCCACGTGGGAGATGACTGAGAAAATAATGGCACAATACCATTCTTTTGTTTGCTGAATAAAGAAAATTTAAGAGTTGTGTATAAAGCTTAGTTTTTGTTTGTTTTCATGCTAATAATAACACTAAGGGCATTTTTCCATTTAAAGGGGTGGGGTTTGTGACACCCATGGTACATTTTCTCTTATTTTTGTAATTTAATGATGTAATACCTTGAAGTGTGGGACCATATATCCATGATCTAATATAGAAGAGTAAAAATAAGACAAGTGTGGTTAGTTGACACCTTAAATTAATTTTATGGTGCAAATAATGAGAAAAATAAGAGGAAGAATCCAAGTGGAATATAAAGAGATCCTTGAGGAAGTGATAAAAAGGGAAATGAACAGTAAGGGGGGGTTGAACCTATTCTTGGTGGAGCTTATGAGTAAAGTTGGAACAAGCTATGAGATGAGGGAATGGGATTCCCTGAAAGAGATAATTGTGACCAAAAGAGAAAGAGAATGAAAATGAAATAGGATGGGTTCTTGGTGTGGGCAGAGTGCTGTTGCAGTCAACTTTTGAAGGTGTTCCTCAACTCCAAATTGAGCTCATGATAGCGCATTGGAAATCTATTTGTGTCTAGTTATCATTTTACTCATCAAGTAGGTCATTTGGCTAACCGAGCTAGGAGAAAACTTGATTTTCCCAAGGTCACTTTAGAGGTGCATCAATTCTCCCAAGGCAATTGTATTTTTGACATTTGTCTAAAACCATGACACCTGTGTAAAAAGTGAAGGAGGTTTTTCTTCCTTGGCCTATTGTGGACAGAAATGTCTCTCAATTTTCCAAAATTCATCTTTTCTTGCTCAGAAACATTATTTGAGTGAATTATTGAGCCTTCCTCTGGCCTGCAAGTATTATTGAAGCACTTTGAGAACAACAATTTGCAAACCCTAGACCTAATGACTAAGATGACTCTTGTCCATTAAAATATCAAACATTGACTGTCATGGACTCTAATAAACATCGATGAAAAGACGTAAGCCATCAGGTGCAAGACATGAGGGGTAGTGACTGACAAGACCCTTCCGTCAAATTATGGCATGCCCCTAGCAGAATGTAGCTGAGTGGATGGAGCGAGACTCCTAAAAATGAAATGCAGGAAGAGTTTTGATCTCTGACAAAGGACTGACAAGACCGAATCTAACATTGGCTCCAATAGGGATAGTAGCTCCAGCTCCTTGGAGGTGCGAAGAACTGCAGACCTTTGGGAGAGCAGACAATGCCTTCGTCCATTGGGCTATGGAGTCAAAACACGGAAACTGACATTATGCAGACAGACTCTGACTGAAGACTCAAACTTAAAACCATAATAAAACCAGACATGACTAAATCCTAACTAACAAACTGGAAAGATGCTCATATTTGAGCTTATTCAGCAAACCTACCCTAATTACTCTTTCCACCACCCGGTCAAGTGAGATGGAACAACCAATGCAACCAGGTAAGCATCATGGCTGATATTTGATTTCTTCCCAAATGCTTTCTGATGCGCAGGAAGTGGGAAGAATCGAAAGGCAACTCCCATGGAAACTTGGAATCAAGTTCACTACTAACAAACTTGCAAATCATGAATTGGTTGGATGACTCCAAGAATACTGCAAAAGAATCTTCATAAGCATCGCCATTGATTTCCATTAACACATTACTGCTCTGGTCCAAGTAATCTTCACAGCTGGATATTGAACTTTTCCTCACATCTGCACTGTCTTTCTCTGATGATTGCAGCAAGCGGTCAAAAGGATCCTGAATTTCTTGAAGAACCAAACTCTGTTGTTGCTTCCGAACAGAACCCAAGCCTCCTTTATCAATCTCCTCATATGACTGCAAACTTTGGTATGGGCTATGAAATGAACAATATGTTAAGCAAGATAATGAAGGTGACCCTTGAAACAAATGATTATCAACATTCTCTTTTTTCACATGGTTAGCTGATGAAGAAGAGCTTTTACAGCAAACAAAATCTAACACATGAGCAAAAGGATCATCAAAAACTTGAGGAGACTGCTGCGATGTATCTATTGAAACTGTATGACATCTTATTGGCTGTTCATCTTTTTCTTTAGCGATATTATGAAGATTCTGCCTTATAAACTGAAATGCTTCGTAACAACAGGGTACAAAATCCTCTTGCATCATTACATCATGTATTTCGGCTGCCTCATCTTCATCTGTAATCTGACCTTGAATTGTGTTTGGTGGCTGCAAATCTGGTTCTGTATCCAAAATGATTTCATCAATCATTTCAGGGGAAGATTTCTTATTAATGACCTGCTCAAAAATTTCGCCATCTGTCTCATCCTCAACATTAAAACTGAGAGATTGTTGATTTCCTACAAGCTTTTTGAAGATTTACTATGCAATTTACCCCACAAAAACTGAAATGATTCAAAACATAAAGGTAAGGAATATTCTTGTATCGTTTGATCATATATGCCAGCTTCTATGTCTTCATGTGCAAACTGACTATTAATGGCATTTGGGGGCTGGAACTCTGAATATAAGAAGTCTGGAACAAAGTTTTCATCGCCCTCAAGAGGATCCAAATCAAGATTTGTCGATAGCTGATGTCTGATTGCATGGAAATTATCTCTGATGAACTGACATGAATCAAAGCAAAAAGGCAAAGATCCTTCACTTACTTCAAAATCTGTTGCACTTTCCTCATCGTTTCCATAGGTGATATGCATCAGCTGATCACTGTACTCGAGCTGCTGTAAGCGAACTTCCTCATCCCACAAGCTAGCTGCTGATTTGTCTGCAAGATTAGCTTCTGCTTGGAGAGCATAATCATCATCATCATACTGATCAAACTGAGGAAAATCATCAGTATAAAACACGTCGTCAAGCATACATGTTATATCAACATGTCTTTCTTCTCCAAGATGATCTACAAAACAATCCTTATGACTACTGAGATAAGAAACACAATTTTTTGGATCAGCCACTTGTTCATGAACGTCATTTTCATATTTTGCAGTCATTTTCCTCACCATCTCTTCTAATGCACTCACCAAAATGTCAAGCTTTTCCTCTGAAGGTGTAGTTTTCTCTGGATCCACGTTTTTCATCTCTTCTTCCTTCAACCTTGCCTTTCTGATCAACAAATGAGCCTCTACATTTACTGCATTGTTTTGCATCTATTCAAGTGTTGCGACATTCTTTTCTCTCAGCTGAAACTCCATTTCCAGATCAAAGGCACCCGGGTAGTGAAAGAGAGCAGATCCAGGAGGGGGTCTTATATCAACAGGAATTGAATAATAAACTTGATTAAATCTGGCTTAAAATTGTTGTACTGTCTCCCCTGATAGTCTTTTCAACTGATTATACTCTTCTACGATAAGGAAAAGGTTTTATCCGATCCTCCACCTGTCAAGAAAAACTTTGATGAACTGCTGTAAATCTGTGATGCTCGCATCAGGCAGAGCTTTGAACCAACTCTTGACTTTGCCTTGCAAAGAAAGAGCAAAAAGCCTTATACTGACATCTTCTTCATCAATTTCAAAAAGGTCTAGAAAAGTCTCAACATTCTGCACATGTTGCTCAGCATTGACATTCTTACATTCACCGTCAAATCTTGGCAAGTATAGATCATAGTTTTTGGGGAAAGTATGAAGAACAGAAGGTAAAACAAGAGGTTTATACCTATCTGGGATTATAACAGCTATAGGAATATATACAAGAGCTATGGGATCAGTTTTGTTTTCTTTAGGCTCATCACTTTGCAGAGAATCATCATAAGATGTAGGAAAAGTAAGGAGGCCAGGATCAAAGGGAAACTCCCTATTTACACTTTTTGAATAGATCGAGTGAAGATTTTGATCACCTTTATCATACAACAAGTTTTGAAAAAATTTTAGGGCAGCTTCAAGAACAACGAAGAAGTAATTTACAAGAAAGCAGAGTAGAACATGAATACCATTCCACTTTGGATACCTGAACTTTGTGTAAGTTCCTTCCATTTTCTTAGAGAAAGAGTTAGTCCTCCAGTGGAGTCAGCATGAAGCATCGATTGTTGGTTTCTTCAGTGAAAGGAGTCACCTGGTGAATGATTTCAGCTGTCTTCTTATGTTTGATCGTTGTTCGCCATCAACCATCAGATCTGAGCTTGATAGATGTACTGGGGAAAAACAATCTTCAAGCAAACCATTTGTCCCCAGTGGAGTCGCCACTATGTTATCGCTTAAATCCGCCTTAGGTTGAAGGAAGGAAAAATTCAGGGCAACCACAAACCACGCTCAGTCTGGTAGCTAGACCTACCAGAATAGGAGAGGGCTCTCTCCATGTCACGCTCAGTGAATAGATAAACAATATGGTCTGAGATGACTTGCAATGAATATTGATTTTTAGGCTAGGTAAATAAATATGGAAACAAGAAGCAAATTTTGATAAATGACTGAGTTTCTGGGATGTATGGGACCACCGAACAACAATGAGCAGAGAATTTAACACAAAGGCACAGATTACTTCGTGAGGAAAGACAGGCAGAAAGTCTAGCAATTTAATTTGAAGTAATGCGAAATGGAAAGATTGTTTAGGAGGGTGAAAAGGGCATAAACACATGAATCATTTTCAACAGAAGAAGAACACAGAACGTGAAACTTTCCCACAGGCATAGCAATAAACATGAATTCTATCTTATCTTACTTAGAAAATTTCACTGGAAATGAATATGAATGAACTGTGAAACATAACGAAATACATATGAAACATAAAGAGAACATATTTGCTACACTCACACCACATGAATCTCATGAACCAGATCTGCTGCCTTTCATTAATTCTCTGTCAAAATATACAATGAAGAACTGATTTTCTCTCCCACAGTCTCCCAGAAATTACAACCAACCCTTTGCAAATGGTTTTGAATACAATAAATAGACTATGCCATTGGGAAATAGAATGACCCACAACTGGGGAGTTTTTCAAATCATTAAAAAATGGAAATGGAAAGCCAACCATTAGTGACAGGTGCAGCATTACAAAAATGACAAATTGCATGGGTGACTGCTTTCCTTCCTTTGCCACTTGGATAGGAGCCCACCTTTAGTGAAAATACTTTTTAAAAATTTCCTTAGTTGTTGAGAAAAATATAGTGTAAATGAGCGGGCCCACTTGGAGAAAGTCGCGAATCGAAATGTCGCGGAGCGAAAGTGATTTTGGCCTTTGGGTCCCTGTGCACCACGCCAAAATGTATATGCGTCGCGCCACTTTGGAGGCGATTTTGAGGTACTTGCCGAAGTCCAAATTGTGCCCAAGTGTGCTTGTTAGAAATCCATTCCTGTCTACTTTCCAACCCAAGTGGAATTTCGGAATTTGGTGCTTATTTGCCCCTCCAAAACTTCAATCTCCCAAGACTGCTTCCTGTGTGTCAAAATAGGGGTAGAGAGGTCATTGTTTGAGTGTTTTTGACCTCCTGGGGACTCAATACTTGCCCAAACTTCTTGTACATGCACCAGCAGTCATGATATTTTATGCTGAATCCAAAAATGCAAACCATTTGTGATTTTGAGCTCCCAATCCTAAGCGCTGCGCCACAGGGAGAAAAACCCTGTGTTGTGCCCAAAAATTTGTCATGTGACCAAAATTGCCCCAAAATTTTTGAAATTTGGGCTGGAGGTTCCCTATGAAGTGCTATGCTGGGCCACAGAAGCTTCAGCCAATATTCGGAGCTGATCTTTCTCTTTTTGCCTCTTTTTTTATTTGTGTCGCTCTCCTCAATTTCGCCTTCAAACTCCTTATCCGAGCCTTTGAGCTCATGTTCCGTGCCCTGTAGTGATAAACCATCCGCCTCGATAATGTCTTGTCCTTGTCAACCTTCTCTAGCAATATCTCAAGGTGGATGTTGATCTGCTCAAGCCAAGACTCTCGGTCATTGTGAAGATGGAGAACAAAAAGTCTAGCAAGCTCATGGTGGTATTTTACTCTTTCCACCATCTCACAAAACTAGTAGCAAGACTGATGTTTGAAACATGCTACTACAAGAGGACAAGCCAATAGCTCTGTGAGTGTAGTGGGCTCCTCTCAGATGTGTTTTCCTCCCTTATGTGGTCTTCTCATTGCATGAATTTCTTGGGAGGAATCACTCACTGTTTCCTCATCCCTTTCATAAGCTAAATCAGTTTCCATATTTGCCACTGTTTGATGTTCAATGATGAGTATGAATAGATTTTATATCAAGAATAGGTGTTTGCTATTTGACGAATGGAATTTATGAGTGGGACTGTGAATGAGGGATTTTGTGCTGACTATAGGGTTATAAGGGAATGATATGGTTTGAGGAATGAGGATTAGGGTTTAGGGTAATAATGGGAATTTGTTGTTGGGGTTTAGGATTTTGGGGATAGGGGGTAGGATGAATGTGAATGAGAGAGGGGTAAGGGATATGAAATTAGGGGAGTGTAGTGGAGAAATGTGAAAATGATTGCAAAGAGCAAAGAGCAACAATGACAACTTTTGAAAACCCTAGATAGTTTTTCAGTACACTGTGCAGCAAACTAGGGTTTGTCTTTTCACTTATTTACACACCATCAAGGAGGATGAAAACTCTTGCAATGGCACTTAGGGATGATTTACTTACTTGGAAGAATGAAGTATTTTCAATTTGGAGGAATATTTCAATGAAATTCAGGCCTTTTAGCTCTGTGCGCTGCGCCTACGATGTGCGCTGCGCCTACGATGTGCGCTGCACCAGTGTAAATTTACACTGGAAAATTTCTCTCAGTGCGCCGCGCTCCCTCTGTGCGACGCGCCTTTTTGCAGGAGCCTTTTGGAGGCCTTCACGGTCTCCAAATTGGGTGCAGGATAGCTCATTGGAAAGTTCTTTGAGTCTACTTTCTAACTCAACTAGAATTTTTCAATTTGGAATTCATCTCCCCTATCAAAAATCAAATCGCCCAAGACTAGTCAAAATGTGCCAAATGAGGCTGCCTTAAGGCAGAGTGCTGTTGTAGTCAACTTTTGAAGGTGTTCCTCAACTCCAAATTGAGATCATGATAGCTCATTGGAAATATCTTTGTGTCTAATTATCATTTTACTCATCAAACAAGTCATTTGGCTAACTGAGCTAGGAGAAAACTTGATTTTCCCAAGGTCACTTTAGAGGTGCATCAATTCTCCCGAGGCAATTGTATTTTTGACATTTCTCTAAAAACATGACACCTGTGTAAAAAGTGAAGGAGTTTTTTCTTCCTTGGCCTATTGTGGACAAAAACCTTTCTCAGTTTTCCAAAATTCATCTTTTTTTGCTCAGAAACATCATTTGAATGAATTATTGAGCCTTCCTCTGGCCTGCAAGTATTATTGAAGCACTTTGAGAACAACAATTTGCAAACCATAGACCTAATGACTAAGTTGACTCTTGTCCATTAAAATATCAAACATTGACTGTCATGGACTTTAATAAACATTGATGAAAAGACCTAAGCCAGCAGGTGCAAGACATGAGGGGTAATGACTGACAAGACCCTTCCGTCAGATTATGGCATGCCCCTAGCAAAATGCAGCTCAGTGGATGGAGCGAGACTCCTAAAAATGAAATGCAGAAAGATTTTTTATCTCTGACAGGGGACTGACAAGACCGACTTTAACAAGACCCATAAAAGGTTGTGCATATGAAGGACCATAACCGAGTTGAGCGTAGGGTTGATAATTAAGCGACACATTTCCAGCTCCTTGTGCAAATGGTTGACGAGAAGGTGGTTGGAAACCTTGAGTTGGGTCTTGACCTTGAGGTTGATAACCTTGAGGCACGTACTGAAACTGGGGTTGACCTTGGAGTATATATTGAAACTGGGGTTGACCTTGAGGTATGTACTGAGTCTGGAGTTGACCTTGAGGTATGTACTATCACTAAGGTATATATTGTCCTTGAGGTTTCCCCCCAGGCGGTAATTGACTACCTTGAGGTTGTCCCCCAGGAGGTAATTGACTACCTTGGGGTTGCACCCCAGGCGGTAACTGACTACCTTGAGGTTGCCTTCTAGGCGGTAACTGACTACCTTATGGTTGCCTCCCAGGCGGTAATTGACTACCTTGAGGTTGTGGATTTGGAATAATACTCGACATCATAAGGATTTCTTCTGCACTCAACGGTTGAGTTCGATTATTACCAATTGATAACTCATGTCCGATTGGTTGAGGAGATGCTCCTAAAAAAGTACTAGTGAGTGACTGGTACCCCGAAGGAACAAAAGGACCGCCATATAAAAATGTTTCCGGTGTTTGGGAAAACATAGATGACTGTTTCGACATATTCAATGGAGGATAATAACCTCTGGGCGTAAGATGAAAAGGAATTTGAGGTGGTGAAAAACTAAGACCTGGGTTTTCTAAAAAAAATTCAATGATATGTACCAAGCGTCACTCCTAAAAGGACTGTAGAAAATTGATTCACACTCCCTAAGTTCTATAGTTGGTTGATTTCCGAGAAGAATTATGTCTTCGTCCAGACTAACAATTTCTTCAATAGAAATGAGGCCAGAAGGAAGATTTTGGGTAATGATATTTCCTACCCTGGGTGAACCAGGACCACTAAAAGTTGGAGAAGCAAATCCTGAAGATGGATTAGCAACAGGTTCAGTTTCAGGCTCAGAAATTTCAGGTTCTTTAGCTAATTCGCTGGTAGGATAAATACTACCAGTAACTTCTGAAAATGAAATTGGTTCAGAAATATACTCTGTTGCTTGAACTTGATAATCAGGATGAACAATTAAAGATGACTCTCCGGCTTCTGGTGACCCAAATCTACTATCACTAGGAGATACAAGAGCTTGTAGCCCTTCAAGATGGCTTGGTGTATACTCAGGAGGTTTCCCCCGAAGTCTACGAGATTTTCTTGGTAATTCAGCCACGATTAAATATTTAATTACTCACATGCAAACAAATAAAAATTTCAATAAATCCACCTAAAGTCTCTAAAGAAACAATCAATTGAATCACACGCCTAAAAAATCTAAGAGTTCAAACCACACACAAATAGTAACTTCCCGTACTAAAAACACTAGTTGGTGATGAAATCCAAAGTCGTAGAATTTAATACAGAAAGGGCAGTTGGAACAGTTACCCCGACAACCTGCTTAATGAAACAGACTAGCACAAGTTTCTTCACAAAACCATCTCGAGTGAAGAGAACCCCCCAGAGAGTCCAAGTGAGTTTAATCGACGTCTGCTCCAGGTATAGTGAGACCCATCCTTCACTGTCACCTTAGGAAATAATCTTAAGTTTATCGACACTAAGGTTACCAACAACAACAAATACAACTAGGGGAACAGTCTATGATCTGATCTACACGCAAGGGTAGAGTAACAAAGCTCAATCCCCTTGAAGGCTCCTCGACATGATCAACCCAAGGTTTACTAACAAGTGACCCCAAGCTCCTCGACAATGGTTAATCCAAGGTTTACCGTTTATAATACGCGCAAATCTCCTATCTTTCCCAATGAAACAGACTTGATTGTCTCAAAGGTTTAGACATAATCTCGTGATTGACTCATTTAGGAGAAGCTTCCTAGAGTGTATCAATTACAATTGGATTTATTTCCTACCGCAAAATATAGCTACTTGTTTGTTTTAACTATCTTAGAGAGTTGATTACTCCCTACTCTAAGATACTAGCCTAAGCTATATTGGTGATAAGATCCCTAGAAATAAAAAAGATTTCTAGATCAATTTTAATTAAGTGTTACTTTTATGGGTTGTTCCTTAAGTCAATAGGTATGGAAATGAAACTTTGATGGTGTGAAGACTCGACTCCAAAAACACTAAAAAAAATGCACCTAAAATGATAAACAATTCGTTTTTCCTTCAATGAATTTCTAGCTAAAATAAAGAGTTCGAGAATGCAATTCTTTGAGAAACAAATCTTTCTTTCAACGTGTAAATGAAAAGAAAATATTTTTGTCTTTTTCAATAAGAACTCAAAATGAGACTATTAATTATGCTCATAATAAATCCCTTTCCTTTTCAAAACTCAAAACTACAAAAAACAATTTCTTTCAAAAGAGAACTACAATTTCTAGAAAACACTCAAAATTACAAAACTAATCTTGAGATCTAAAAACTTCTAAAAACCTAATTGAAATAAAAGCTTCAATTCTTTTTGAGGACGTTTTACTTAGTTGTTCAGTAAACTAAGGATTCATTCGTTCAGAATAACAAATCAATCAAAAAACATCCAAATATGTTTTCTTTTATAAAAATGAAATCAAAACTTATAATCAAGTTCGTTCAAAGATTTGCAAAGAGAAAACGAAATCTATTTCTCACAAAGGACAGATTTTACAAATCGGTCAGACTCATCAAGAAGACAAAAGGACACCAGGGTAATCTAAGGTTTCTTAGGCTTCTGGTCTTTGAGTCACTATAGAGACCAAATGAAAACCACTCCAGGCATGCAAAACTTCTAGAAAATTATCTAAAACAAAAATACCATTGGAACTCACTCACAATAGATTTTTGATAGAACACATGCAGATCTGGGTAGACACTAAAAGTCATAAATGAAACCTAAACTTAACTGGAAGAAAACATTTTAGTTTTTTCAAAAATATTTACAGGGTCCGCAGGCTTCCAGAAGAACCACATGCGGTACCGCTCTGTGTACCAAAGGAAAAGTGTGGAGATGCCCGCATTGTCTGTAAAGAGAAAGTGCGGTCCCTTGAAAACTTCGAAAAAAAGAAATTCCAGATTCTAGAAACTACCCAATCCAACACACATCAAGTAAAAACCAAAAACGAGAACAAGTTTCTCAAGTCAAAGACAAAGGAAAACCAAAAACCAAATTCAGTTCCCTAGTGGAGTTGCCAATTTGTTGGCCAGATAAATCGATCTTGTGGACAAGGCCGATCTCCCTAGTATCAAAAGATATCTAGCAACAAACAGGACAAAAAATCTATTTTTCTCTAACATATACGATTCATAAATAAAAACTATAGAGGTGTTTAGACCCTACCTTAAGTCCAACGCTAGTTTGTAGCAGCCATCCGAAAGAGTTTCCTTTTGAGAACCTGCAATCACAAACAAGAAAACATCAAATAACACCTACATAGCTAATATCATAAATCATGTTCACTTTTGTGATCAAGGAATCCATAAAATAAACCATAAAACACAACTTATTGAGAAAAACAAACTTATTTGTATTAACTTTGAAGTAGAAGAACCTTACAACCTTTTCAGCCTTGATGTTGAACAAGCTCTTCCCAGGGTCAAAAATAGGAATCTCCTTTACTTTGACAAGCCTTACACTCTTCCAAATGAGATCAAAGAGGTATGTAATCTCTCCTCATAAAACCTCAATTAGGAAGACTAAGTTCCAGCAGTATTTCACCTCAAAAATATTCAGCTTTCAACCTCCCAAGTAACCAGCCCAATGCTTCATTTTATAGTGCAGAGGAAGGAGGTTATAGGTCCACCTATGAAGGGATAGAGTCCTCCTTCAAAGGGATAAGCTCCTCATATCAAGGGGTTAGCTCCTTAAGGTATGGGATGCATGAACCTTAAGGGATCAAACTTGCCACCTCAAGATTCCTTCCAGAAGCTTCTAGAAATGACTCAAAGTGAGTTTTTAAGAATATACTTGCGCCTTTTTTACTTTTATAGGGGTCTACATGCATAACACAGAGACAGAGTGGTCAGGTGCACAGGAGACATGACCATTAGGTGCGAGACCACAAGTAATGCTAAGAGAAAGTGCGGAACTAGAGTTTTAGAGACTTTTGAGGGCTTTCTCTTATTTTCAAGGCTTGATATGAGGAACTGAGGCTTAAGACTTGCAAAGGAGGAAAGTATGAGTGGTAATGGACTCATACAGATTGCAGAATGTCAAGGTGACAATTTTTTGTGCAACAGGGTCAAATCCTTTCGTTCCTATCTCTAAGTAACAAGCAGGACAAACAAATCTATTTTTCTCTAAACATATACGATTCATAAATAAAAACTATAGAGGTGTTTAGACCCTACCTTAAGTCCAACGCTAGTTTGTAGCAGCCATCCTTTAACCATCTGAAAGTGTTTCCTTTTGAGAACCTGCAATCACAAACAAGAAAACATCAAATAACACCTACATAGCTAATATCATAAATCATGTTCACTGTGGTGATCAAGGAATCCATAAAATAAACCATAAAACACAGCTTATTGAGAAAAACAAACTTATTTGTATTAACTTTGAAGTAGAAGAACCTTACAACCTTTTCAGCCTTGATGTTGAACAAGCTCTTCCCAGGGTCCAAAACAAGAATCTCCTTTACTTTGACAAGCCTTACACTCTTCCAAATGAGATCAAAGAGGTATGTAATCTCTCCTCTCAAAACCTCAATTAGGAAGACTAAGTTCCAGCAGCATTTCACCTCAAAAATATTCAGCTTTCAACCTCCCAAGTAACCAGACCCAATGCTTCATTTTATAGTGCAGAGGAAGGAGGCTACAGGTCCACCTATGAAGGGATAGAGTCCTCCTTCAAAGGGATAAGATCCTCACATCAAGGGGTTAGCTCCTTAAGGTATGGGATGCATGAACCTTAAGGGAGCAAACTTGCCACCTCAAGATTCCTTCCAGAAGCTTCTAGAAATGACTCAAAGTGAGTTTTTAAGAATATACTTGCGCCTTTTTTACTTTTATAGGGGTCTACACGCATAACACAGAGACAGAGTGGTCAGGTGCACAAGAGACATGACCATTAGGTGCGAGACCGCAGGTAATGCTAAGAGAAAGTGCGGAACCAGAGTTTTAGAGACTTTTGAGGGCTTTCTCTTATTTGCAAGGCTTGATATGAGGAACTGAGGCTTAAGACTTGCAAAGGAGGAAAGTATGAGTGGTAATGGACTCATACAGATTGCAGAATGTCAAGGTGACAATTTTTTGTGCAACAGGGTCAAATCCTTTCGTTCCTATCTCTAAGTAACAATCCCTTATAAAAATTCAATTTTTTGTCTCTAAAAATTGAGTTTCTACACTCAAAAATATTTCAAGGGAGAGTTTTTAAGTTGAAATTAATTTTCAAAGTGGAATCAAAATGTGGTTTCTCTATGCTACAATAAATATTTTTTGAGTGTGTTTTACCACAAAAATAATGTTACTACAAAATGATTTCATTTCTCATAGCTTTCTTCACCCATGGTTGTATAATACACATGGTTTTTTACTTCTCTTGCACACGATTTTAGCTTAGAAAAACATTTTTTTGTCTTCTCTTGGAATGGAAATTATACATATTATGTTTGTGTGCTTTTGAAAGTCAATTTAAGAGTTTTTCGACCACCACAAATATACCCTCATGTAAAAAACTCGTGCTCCAAAGTGACTGCAAATTTTTGCTCTTTTAGGTTGAAATTCAACCTCAAATCATGTTATAAACTCTCCCTTT
Organism: Pinus taeda; assembly: GCA_000404065.3. Taxonomy (NCBI): domain Eukaryota; kingdom Viridiplantae; phylum Streptophyta; class Pinopsida; order Pinales; family Pinaceae; genus Pinus; species Pinus taeda. Next base: position 26,047 of record APFE030686297.1, read on the forward strand.
GTTGCAAAATCGTGCTTTGATGGGATTACAAATTTGGCTTTATTCAAGTTGCAATTTTAACTTAAAATGAGACTTAGTATCATATATTTTCTCCTTTAAAATGTTACACAAGACTTGTATTGATTGTCTAGGGTCTTTGTAAAAGCTTCCTTCAAATCAGATTGCAAGATAAAGGCAAATGAGATCTATGAGGGAGCATTAAAACAAAGTATTGGAAGAGTTAGTTTGAAATGATAAAACATAGTAGAGTATATCAAATGAGTTCTTTGTTTTTCACAAACTTCACTTTTAATAATTCAATTTATTTCTTTTTGGAAGGTCGATCTCCTTGACATTATGGCTCATGAGTTTACATGTCACTTTCATATGTTGAAAACATGATTTCCCACACTTTTAATGTTTATCTTCTTCATCATAAGTTTGCAGTGCCACTCATCTTAATCATTTCCTTGCTTTCTATTCCATGACCAAATATCACTTAATGTTGATGACTATGTTCTCATTTTCGAGCATGACTTCTTTGCCTCTTTGAATACGATTACTTCATCATTAGAATCTTTGTTTTGGATTTCTCCTTTAAAATGTTACACAAGACTTGTATTGATTGTCCAGGGTCTTTATAAAAGCTTCCTTCAAGTTAGATTGCAAGATAGAGGCAAATGAGATCTATGAGGGAGCATTAAAACAAAGTATTGGAAGAGTTAGTTTGAAATGATAAAACATAGTAGAGTATATCAAATGAGTCCTTTGTTTTTCACAAACTTCACTTTTAATAATTCAATTTAGTTCTTTTTGGGAGGTTGATCTCCTTGACATTATGGCTCATGAGTTTACATGTCACTTTCATATGTTGAAAACCTGATTTCCCACATTTTTAATGTTTATCTTCTTCATCATATGTTTTCAATGCCACTCATCTTAATCATTTCCTTGTTTTCTATTCCATGACAAAATATCACTTAATGTTGATGACTATGTTCTCATTTTCGAGCATGACGTCTTTGCCTCTTTGAACCCGATTACTTCATCATTAGAATATTTGTTTTGGAGTTTTTGACATGTCCTTAATCATGAAAATTGTTGCTATGATTATAATAGGAAATGGTAAGGTATGGAGAGAATATAGTAAGGTATGGAGCACATATGGTAAGGTATGGAGAAAATATAGTAAGGTATGGAACAAATATGGTAAGGTATAGAGAAAATATTATATTCGAAAAATAGGCTGAGGCAGGTCTCTTATGGAAATTTTTTCAAGGCAAACACAAAATTTTGGGTTTTCTATACCACCAAAAATTTTGTGATAACTAAATATTAAGGGAAAGTATTCGTTTTCATATTTTTAATTCTAAATTTTAATGAAATAACTTAAACATTTAAAAAAAAAATTACCAACCTCCTCTTCTTTGATATGGTTGCATTTGTAGAAATTATTGTGTAGATATGAAATTGTTCATGAAATTTACTAAAACACAAGACTCAAATCTACTCTACTATTTTGGGGAATTCAATTCATGATCGATAACACAAATCATAAACAAGGAAGTGTATAGTCTATCTCTCTTCCTAATTGACTGAATTTAGCCAACTCTTAGCCAATTTCCAAGCCCTCCAAGCTCTTATTTACTTTTGTTTTTACTCGAGGAAATTAGCCCATATTATTTAGGAAATTACCTCAATTAGATTGTGCAATTCCTCTAGGCTGATCCGCTGACTGCATGCACCACCTATACACTTCGGAATAGTCTACAATTGATAGTATAATTCCTTGGAATATCCATCTCAACTGGGTAACTCTAATTCTTTGTATGCATAATTTATTTTGGGTTGACTGTTTAGTTAACTGGTTGATCACTCAGTGTGGTTGAAGTTACACTTCCACAACTTGACCTTCCACTAGTTCCTACAACAGTTAGAACTAGTTTAACTAACCACAACTCAATTTAACTAAATTAGATTGCTACAAATTAGCAATCAATCATACTGAACTGAACTTAAGATTCCCCAACTCAAATTAACTGACTTAACTGAGTGGCAGGTACCATGTCACCTCAATTAATTACCTGCAAGATTTCTGCTGAAATGGAAATTCAAATTTTCTCTAGTTTGACCAAGACAAGGTCAAACTCAGATTTTCTTGCTGCATTTTCATCAGGATTTAGATTTCTCTGTCATGTTGACAAGTTCTTTGTTGTTGATGTGGCAGTAGCTTGAATCCTTAATTCTTTGGTTTAGGTAGGAGGATTCTTATATTTATATTTTTATCCTTGAGTGCTCTTTTTATTTGATGGAGCTTTCGATTATTTTCCTTTAGTTTCGTATTCTCTTCCTAAGGTGTTCAACTTCCTTTATTAGAACCAGATTTTTTCTTTAAAGTACTTCATTTAGTACCTTGAAATTTTGAGGTATGCTTCCTATAATATCATCAAAAGTGGTGATTTCATTAAGCATAGGAAATAGTGTTTCCTTGTTGCTAATTTTTTGTTGATGATCTGCTTGTCTTGAATAGGTGTTGATGTTATTTTCTACTGGAGCTTTGGAAGAACTTGTCATTCTTAATTAAGACATCTACAAAATTTTTCAAATGTGGAATAAGTTTCTTTAAAGATGGATAGAGTGTATGTAGTAGAACAATATTAATACCTCTAGATATGAATATAGTAATACATACAAAGCTTATGTACATCATGTTAGGTTCCTATACCAATATGAGTCATAATTTTGAATGAATAAGGTTAAGCCTTGTAATATTATACATACCTTTGCTTTCTGCAAATGTTTTCCATATTAAAAAATTAAAAAATGTAAAGAGGATATGTGCTAAAAGAAAAATCAAAGGACAAAAAGAATGAGAAAAGGTCAAAAAATGAAGATATATGAACCCCAAAAAACAAAAGAGACCATGAAAGTGAGCAAGTCTAAATGCCATTACTATTTAATTTTATGCATAATAATGGTTTTGTGCAGCTTGTTATTCATGCCACAATCCATGGTAATCAAACTGTTTAATCTTGATTATATCATGCTTTGAATTTTCTATTTCTAATTAGAGAATAAAATCTGACCAAACAGTTTAATCTTGGTAGATCATTAGATAGGTAGAGAAAATAAAAGGATCCCATAAGCTTAATCTGAGCCCTTGGATGATATAAGGTTAGAAATAGTTAGTTGTTTTATTAAAGAAAAGATATAATAAGGGTTTGCTAGCCTAAATGCACCCAAATAAATGAAGAAAAAATGTTAGGGTAAGGAATGGGTAAGTAGAAGAAAGGTTGTTGAACTACAAAGATGATTGGATCAAAACACATGCATCATGCTTAGATATATATTTCAACGTGTATGATCAATTATGAAGGCAAAAGCAAAGGTTTACAAGTTCATGTGATTAACTCCCCCTCATCCATATTTCCCCTTTACTTACTAATTTCCTATCCACAATTATGTTCTAGTACTTTAAATCCTACAAGTCAAAGAGGCTCAAAGAATTTCTCTGACTTTTGGAGGGACCAGACCCTCGGCTTAATGACTTATGGAAAAAAAGTGTTAGAATCCCCTTCATAAAATTCTTCTTCCTTCATTTCCCCTCATTAGCTTAATAAAACCCCTTTTCCTATGGTTAAATTCATTTGCCTAGGAAAAGTAAAAACCAACATGTAAATTCTATTTAATTCCAAAACCCACAAAGAGTATTTTATCCTAAGTATCAAATGCATGAAATGAAATGCACATATTTTAAATTTAGGCTTAAGGAATAGTCACTCCACTCATTTCATATTAATTTCTAATTTTATTATATAAATCCCCCATAATTACCTTTTTCCCGTGTATTAATTAAACCCCTAAAATAAATATCCCAACCCTTAGTTTTAATAAAAACTATATAAATTACCCATATCCCGATACAACCTTACTTAATTTACGTAATCCCAATAAACCTAAGTTAATCCCGTCATTAACATCACCCGATTCCCTAATCCCGCGATTAAGCCCGCCCAATCGCTTAACCCAGAATTAATTCCCAAATTTATCCCAAACCGATGTGATTAAAACCCCTGGCCCCCCACTCAACTCCCGTTCATTTCCTCCACGCATCTTCTCCGCCTGACTACCATCGGATCACAAGCGCCCAAATCTAACGGACCACAACCATATCAGTTGAGCCCGATAGATGACCTTTACCCACATGATAAGGCGGTTTCCCCGACCCCCGAATGCTACATGTCGCACTCTAAAATAGATCAGATGACCCCTCCTAAAAATTGCCCACGCCACAAAAGCAGTGTGATGCCCATCCAATACTGCCTCCCCACTCAACTCACCAAACCACCTACTGTTCATTCATAAAATTTCTGCCAAAAAATAAGCGTTGCGCCATAAAAGGCCGAGAAACCCCTTTTCTCATTTTTTCGCTCATTTTCTCTGTGAACCTCTGCAAACCAGTGATCCCTACAAACATCGAATTCACCATTTAAACTTCGAATTCACTCTTGAAGAAAGTTGCAGAGACCCCAGATGACCTCTTAGTCCATACCAGAACCATTCGAACCTCTGTAGCTGTCTCCAAATTTGTAGATTATTCACCCAATTCCAGGTATTTTACCATAAATTATCACTCACCCTTTCAAATTCGAAAATTCTCAACCTTGTACAGTGTTTCAATTAAGTAAAATTAATTGAATAAATACTGTAAATTTCAAAACCCACAGCCAAACACTTTGAAAAATCCTAGTTGTAATGAAAAACTTCTGAATAAACTGTAAAGCCTAATTCAAATCCATAAGAACTAAATTATGGCTGCCCCTGTTGCATTGGACGTTAGACCTATCACAACTCCCCATTTGGACCTAGACCAGCTTCCGTTGGCTGACAGGGATTTCCAAATTAAGGATACATCTACCCAAGGCCTCCTGCTTAGAATCCATTGTTTAAGTAGGGACAGATACCTCAACCATGCTGATGATATTGGCCTTTGGGAATCAAATTTTCCCAAATACCAGTTCCCACAGGTGCATGTTTTCCCTGAAATTGTCCACCAATGCCATGCCTATTACATTCCCAGCATGAGAGCTATAATTTCCCCTGACCAAAAGATTCTATTCACCATTACAACCGATTCCATAAATGAAATGTTGCAACTCCAACTAGGACCAAACCTAACTCCACTCTCAATTGGAGATTTTTTAGACCAATATTCCAAGTTAAGTCCCTCTAGACTGGCCCAATTGTTCCAAGCTTTCATTGTCGAAGAGTAGTACATTCCTAAAATTCCCCCCCCCCCCCCCCCCAAATCTTTATGCCATGTTCTCTGAAAAGGGCATACAAATTATCGCCATGATATCATGAGTCCTAGGCTGCTCCACTGATGAATTTGTTGATGAACTTGTCCTAGCCTTCATGTCAATCTATACCCCAAGACAGCCTCCTGTTGTTTTGTACAATTATGTTGAGTTCTTAGTTGAGAGAATGCATGAACAATTCACCAAGATGAACAATGAAAGAGTATTCAAATACTCATCTGTCCTCTACCATATTTTCTTATATTATTAGTGAGACAGATTTCCTTTTCCCCTCCAAAAGCTGGATACCAAAGGCTAGCCCAAGCCTGTAATTTTTTGGACCCCACTATTCCATAAGTTTGAGTCACCATATACCTATTCAAATTTCATAGATTCTTTTGTTCATCCAGTCATGACTATGCTGAAAGGAAGCCCTCCACCCAGGATAAGTCTAGAGATCAAAAGGGTCCTTCAGTTGTCTAAACAAAGCAAAGTGGGAGATTGGTACCTTTACCAAAACCACACAGAGATAAGGATTTATGGTTGCCAGCTTGCACCATATAAACTACCCAAATACCTCCCCATGAGGTTATTTTCTCTAGAGTACTATAGACAAATAATGAACTCCAATGAGTTAAATTTTGTCTCGGCCAAGAAAAGATCACAATTCAAAGTAAAAAACCAGTTAAGCCCCTTCATCTGCAATTCTAGAGAGGCAGGGAAGGAGGCAGACCAAATTTTGCAGCAAATGAAGTTCCGAAAGAGTTTCATGTGGAGGTATGAGCCTCAAGAATTTATGACTAGATTGAGAAAGAAGGCCAATTTCGGACCTTATATTCACCAACCCATACCAAAGATAGAAATATATGCAAATCAATCTGAGTGGGTGGAAAATACTCTTGTAGATAGAGACAGTACAAAGGTAGATGTAGAGAATGCCTTATGTGACTTAGAAAGACAGTTTGATGAGAGATCGTTTTTGCAGGTACCTGAACAGAAAGAGCCAGCCATGAGCACCCTTCCTATCATGTAGACTCCTCAGAATGAGGAAAAGAACCCCAAAAGGACCAGAGAGGAACCCCCAAGTTCAGGAATGGGCACATCAAATATACAGTATGGGACCAGTCAGAGAAAAAGACATAGGCTAAATCCTGTTTTATAGTAGGAAGACATAGAAGGCTCAGTAGAAATAACTAATACTAAGCTGGACAGAAGTAAAGGCATAGCTCTATTTGAGGAAACATAGGGGCCATCCACATCACAGACCCAGAATTTGGAAAGACATCTAAGTGTAGAAGTATCCTCATTCAGTAGGCTTGCTCATAAGGATAAGGATATAAAATATATATATAAAGAGATCAAGATGAGAAATGAGAAACTAAAGGCTCAAACTTACACTCAGTATCTCAAACTCACACCAACCAATCAAACAAGGTTGATGTCAGCTTTTGACATCAAAGAGGGAAAATTACAGATGTCCTTCATGAAACCAACTGTACATCCCCAAACACAGGAGGTCTTAGAGAGCCAAACTAGACATGAAGAGTTGATGGACTTGGTCCTAAAACTTAATGATCAGTTGAAGGAGACAGAGAAAGAATTATACACTTTAATTCAATTGAAGCAAAGTGATATTACCACTACATCTCCAAATGTCATCTCAACAGTCTCAATAGAAGTCCCTTCAATGCTGGCAGCCTCATTGGCTCCCACAGCTCCCATACCTACAACAAAACCAGTTTCAACAAAGTCTACATCAGCAGCAGGTGCATCAGGAGGAAAAGCAGCAGAGTTGGTCAAAGCCATGGAGGAAATGGCTATTCAGGCTATATAAATGAACAAACTGAAAGAATAGGTGACAAGCTTGGAAACATATTGCAAGCTTGTCAAGATCACGCACAAGGAAGAAGTGCAGAAAGCTGCTAGAATGAATGAAAGATTAAAGGCCATGGAGAAAGATCTAACACTAAAGGAACCCCTTAGGCAAGCCAAGGAACTATTATGGGCCAATATCATTGACTCTGTCAATGATATTTGGCCATCCATCCAAGTGATTTTTGAATAGATAGACCTGATAAAAATAGCTACAAAAGCTATCCAAAAAGTCAAGGAGGAACTAGGAGACATGCCCGAAGATGCAACTAGACTTATCCACTTCCTCAACAGTGAAAACAAGTATGAACTTCAAGAATTGGATATAGAGGATAGGACAGAAACAATTTTGGAGGTAAGAAAGGTCCTTTCCAAGAGAAACTTAATGATAAACTTGGATGACAAATGTCAAAATATGCAAGTAACAGTTGATAGATTTATGACCAAGTTTCAAATTTTGAGAGAAAAAGGGTTACTCAGTCCCTTGGTCATAAATGACAAGCTCATGACACAACATGATTATAACAACAAAATTAGAGAGCTAGCTAAAGAAAAGGACAGTATATCATCGATAAAAGCATTGCCAACAGGCAAAGTTCTTTATCAAACATTTGAAAACATGTTTTTCCTCCAGCATGAGGTGAAACACCTATTCATCACTAGGCTTACTTTTGCTAAGTATACCGAGGCAGATGAGATATATAGGAGGATGTTGAAAATCAATTTACCTAATGCTGAATTATGGGAAAAATTGAATGATTTACTATAGTAAAATGTAGTATAAAGGTTAATGTACAGTCAGTAGGGTAAAAGGTAAAAGCAGGTCAACATGGTTAAAGAGTATCAGTGCCAAAGAGTATCAGATGAAAGACAAAAGTAACTAAAGCCTATAGTGTGAAAGTTCAAACAACAAAGAGCATAAAGGGCTACAAACCAAACTATAAAGGCCAGCAGCACCACAATAAAAGGGACAACATGAAAGCAGTTCAATAGTTGTATCTACCTTCTAGCAAGAAGATATTTTCATTTCCTAGATTAAATCCCAAGTTATTTTGGGATATTTTGTAATAAACTTTTGTATAAATACTTCACAGTTCGAAGTATTTAGGGTGGATTCTTAGACATTTCTATAGACTTCTTAATCAAAAGGCTGTAAAGCTATTGTATCACTGACTGGACCAACAAACTGGATTGATGAATAAAGACAAGATATTGCATAGGATTCATGTGTAGAGAAAAGTGCGGACAATTATTTTCTCATGTTGTTGTTATCTTTCTTAAAGTTTTTCCAGAATCTTTAACATATTTCAGTATCTGAATGCTATAACATGGAATGATATCTCAGAATTTGCTTAATTATACTATGTTTTAACTATTATGCATTTAAATGTTTTCTACTGATGATCTAAGTTAAGGAATTCTTAATTTCTCCTTAGTTTAGGTTGTCACACTGTAATCTATAGCAAAGGATTCTTAATTTTCCTTTGTTTTTGATTACCCCCTATTCATCGTTTTAATCTCGATCTGAGAATTCTTAATTGCTCTCTCACCCTAGTTAAGACCATTTCACCCATCTGGCCCAAAGACCTGCATTGTACTCTGCTAGCTTGCCCTTTGAACACTCCCTTTAGTGAGTTAATTTCAGTTCTGCTTCCCTTCTATTGACTCCATAGCCCAATGGGCTAAAGACATCATTCTATCCATCTGTTTTAAGGATTCCACCATCCAATCTTCAATACAAATCAAAAACCCCCCGAACATTCAGAACTAGCCTGAAATCCCAGCAAAAAAAGCTAAATCATATAGAGAGAGCCCTCTCTAGGCCATAGGTTGGCTAGAGATTATGCTTACAAGTTGGTTTGTGGTTACCTCGGTCATTTTCTTTCTTCTGATAACTTCTAGAGAAAATTCTAAGTGATAACATAGTGACGACCATATTGGGGACATCGAATCCTCAATCCTAATAAAGCTTTAAGAAAATTCTAAATCTTTATTTTGAGCCTCTTAAAGTCATTTGTTAGAAATTATATTGAAAATTCTCACAAAGACAATAAAAAATTTTGAAATTCTGGCTTCTAGGAAGACTCATTTTACTAGGGCTAATCCAAACCCAAACCCTGCCACAGTAGTTGATAATCCTAACCTAATTTCAAGAAAATCCTAAAAAAAAGAAAGTTCATTTAGTCAGATACCATTAGTTAAAGCTAATTCATGTCCTGATGAGTGGTTATTTTTAGAAGAACTTCCCTTTGATGTGCCATTTGAACATTCATTATTTATAACAAAATCTGAAAACGCACTCAGTGAAACTGTTCTAGATCCAGAATTTATTGCAGACCTTGAAGTTCAACAGGCCAATAAATCCATTGATGAATATATTCTGAAATCTCCACATTCAACCATCAATACTGTCACAACCCCTAAGCTTTTTGAACAATCATCCATTACCTTTAGTTCACCTTTGTTCCCTTCAACTTCATCAATAATACCCTCTAAAGTCCATTCTTCACCACCATTTATACCTACTCTCCCTCACCAACCTATCATCACCCATTCATCACCTACTAGTCCTGGTTCTTCATTCATTCTTCATCCACATCTTAACCCCTCCCAGCTTACAGCCATGGCAAATAGATATGCTCCTCTTGTTTTACCTACCCAACTTGGTGTTATGCCAGTATACTACCAAAGTAAAATTGTTCAATTTGATGGCACAAAACATTACACTGCACAACATATCAACAAGATAACAGATTACTTTGAGTTGCACGAAATTGACACAGATAATGTTCAAATGAGACTCTTTACCCAAACTTTAGTTAATGATGTTAGGAAATGGTTTAGAGCATTGCGTGCAAATAGTATTGATAGTTTAGATGCACTTCACTGGGAATTTTTGAACAGATGGGAAAAGAAAAAGAATTTGCTACAAATCCTTTTAGAATATGAGAATATTAGAAGATGACCTAATGAAACTATTCAATATTACTACACTAGATTCAATAGTATATATAATGCCATCCCAGTTAATCTTAGAGCCCCACCTGACTTAACATTAATAAATTTCCCTAATTGTTTTGACATGGATATGGCATACAAACTTAGGGAAAGAAACCCCCCAACATTAGAAGAAATGTAAAGTGTAGCTGCTAGTGCTGAAGCTAATTTGTTAGCTAAAAGGGCTAGAGTTAGAAATGAAAAAGAGGAACTGCTAAGGATGAAACTTCACCATCTGAAATTAAAATAGATAGTTTAGCCAAAAGTATGGAAAGACTAATGGATAGAATAGAGAAAATAGAAAGGAAACCCCAATGGGATAACCAACAAGCACCTCCAGTTAGAAACCCAAATTTTAGAAAAAACCAAAATCAAAACATTGGGAAAAATGGACTGGATCAGAACATTAGGCCTCCTTTTCAAGAGAATTATGTAGAGACATCCTATCCAGGAGATCCAAAACAAGATACACATATTAACCTAATGGGAATAAATGATGAGGACACTGTTTTTCTAACCCAAGATGAGTAGGAATTACATATGTTGCAACAATTACAAATACAGTCTGGAGAATCATTTGATTACAAAAAAGGATATGATTCTGCCATCTTTGAAGTACATAAACAATATAATCTAAGAAGAAAAAAGAATGTTGAGTCCCTGACCAAACCAAGAAAAAAGTGCAAAGTCAACCCAAGAAAATAAAAAAGGCCCCTGTTTCAAAGATCCTCCAAATTCTCCCTAGGCAGAACCCAAATTCTTTTGGCCCCACAATTGTAGATATAACCTATGATCAACCTTCTGTTGATCTGCCATCCACTTCAATTCCACCAAAGGAACCAGTGGACAAAGCTCAAAACATCAAATCTGAAAATCCACATAAGGAGAGCCCCAATAAAGGAAAAGAAGATAAGCCTGCTCAAGTCCCTTCTTCAAAAATTCAAAACCTTCAAAAAGAAAAAGTTTCATTGCAATTCAATCTAGGAGCAGAGATAGCAAAGCTAAAAATTTCAGTTCCTTTGATAGAACTAATCAAGAATGAAACTTACAAATCTCAGATAAACCAGACCTTAAACATTGCTAAAAATGAGGATTCTGTCAACTTGTTTGATGACCAGCCAAAACTCATATTTGGTCCAGATGTTAATGGAAAACCATTAGAAGGAGGAGTTCCACCTTTTTACATTAACCTTAGTATCCATAACAAAATTCTACACAATGCAATGTTGGATTCTGGGGCCTCTCACAACTTAATGCCCAAATCTATGATGGAGAAATTAAACCTAGACATTACAAGGCCTTACAAAGACTTATTCTCATTTGACTCCAGTCAAGTACATTGTCTAGGATTGATTAAAGACCTGTGTGTCACTTTAATCCAATATCCTGCGAAAAGCATCCTTATGGATATTGTAGTTGCTGACATCCCACCAAAGTATGGCATGCTGTTATCCAGATCATGGGGAACCAAAATTTAGGGACCCTTACAACTAGATATGTCATATGCAACAATATATGTTTTCGGACAACCTAAGAAACTATACCGATAAACCTTAATGAAATATATGGTAAGTAGCCAGGATCAGCCTCAAAACTTTCCCATCTACTCCATACACTCAAATATCAATTCTTTTATCCTGTATAATGTTGATCAAACACAAGAAAAAAAAATTAGACAATATTAATACATAACCAAAAGAAATTGCAGTTTCTATACAAAATGAAACTAACCAAATTACAGAACTTTTCAATGAACAAGATGGTCAAATTGTTGTAAATGATGAAAAGTTTGTTGCATCAGATAGTGAAAATTATGATCATGAAATATTATGGTATTTAGAATTTAATGGATCAGTCAATAAGTTAGGAGCAGAAGCAGGAGCATGGATATATAATTTGGAAAATAATCACTCAGAAGGCCATGCATATAGATTGAATTTTAAATGTACCAATAATATGGCTGAGTATGAAGCATTAATTTTAGGTCTTAAGTTAGTTAGGAATCTAGGAACTAAAACAGTTTCTGTCATGGGAGACTCTGAACTAATTATAAAATAGATTGATGTTGTATATATGACAAAGGAACCTAGGTTAAGTTTTTATAGAGGAACTATTGTAGAAATACTTTATACTTTCCTAGAAACAAAGCTTGCAGTAATCCCTAGAAAACACAATATGCAAGCCCATAGTTTAGTAATGTTTTCTAGCACCTGCAAATTACCCTTCCAACCTAACCATCAATACACTGCTGAAGTTAGGCATAGACCTACAATTCCAGATAATTTGAAGAATTGGTAAATATTTTATAATGACAAGCAGATAAATAACTTTTTACTTTTAGAAGAGTTTGTAAATAACAATATAGATATTGATGCACCCATAGATGCTGGCACTAAGGATGAGATAGAAGGTGACGAACTAGATAGAGTTAACCCAACTAAATTTACTAAATCAGATGTAGATAACTTAGAGCAAATTGAGATTGATGAAATAATCATCAATCAGTAAAGAAACCGAAGTATTTAATCTCAAGGATAATTTCTTACCAAAGGGATTAACCCCTCTGGAAGATTTATTTGATTCAAATGATGTTCCTAGGAAACCTAAAATGGAACCATTAAGGTCTAATATATAGGAATGTAATATAGGCACCAATGAAAATCCTAAATTGATAAAACTTTCAAAATCATTACCTCCAACTAAAAAAGTAAAATACATTGAGTTGTTGAAAGAATTTCAGGATGTCTTTGCTTGGATTTATGAGGACCTCAAATCCTATGACACCAACATCATTCATCACACAATTCCAATTAAAGAAAATCAAAAGCCTTTCAAACAAAAACTTAGAAGGATCAATCATGTTGTATTACCTACAATTGAAAAACAAATTCAGAGGATGTATGATGCCAAAATAATTGCACCAATCAGATTTTCTAATTGGGTCTCAAACGTGGTGCCAACTAGAAAGAAAATTGGTGAGATCAGACTCTGTGTGGATCTAAGAAACCTCAACAAAGTGTCACTAAAAGACAATTACCCTCTCCCCAAAATGGACCACATTTTACAGAGGGTAGTTGGATCAACTAGAATCTCATTGTTGGATGGGTTTTTTGGCTACAATCAAATCTTGGTTCATCCTGATGACCAACCCAAAACTGCCTTTACTACTCCTTGGGGCACATTTATGTATGTGACAATGCCTTTTGGGCTAATGAATGTAGGAGCCACTTTCCAGAGGACTATTGATATAGCCTTTGCAAAAGAAATTCATGATTTCCTTGTGATATATCTAGATGATATTACCATGTTTTCAAAATCTAACAATCAACATTTGGATCATCTAAGACAAGTCTTTATTAAATGCAGGAAATATGGAATCTCCTTGAACCCCAAAAAGTCCTTGTTTGGGTTAGAAGGAGGAAAATTGTTAGGTCACATAATTTCAAAAGATGGTATAAGAATAGACCCTGTGAGAATAGAAGCCATCTTGCAAATACAACACACTAGGAAGATTAGAGAGTTACAAGCTTTTTTAGGAAAAATTATTTTTCGTAGAAGATTTATATCTAATTTGGTAGAATTAATTAGATCACTAAACAACATGTTGGAAAAAGATTCCACCATAAAATGGACTGTTGAGGCTAAAAAATCCTTTGAAGACATTAAACTGGCCTTAACTAAAACACTTGTGTTAATTAGTCCTAAATTTGATAGAGATTTCATCTTGTTTTCCTTTGCTTCTGAGCACACAATAACTGTAGTTCTATTGCAAAAAAATGACCAGGGCTATGAACAACCCATTGCTTTCTTTAGCAAAGCCCCGAGAGATACCCCCTTGAAATATAATATAATGGAAAAACAAGCATTGGCTTTAGTCAAAGCCATTAAGGACTTTAGGGTATACATCTTATATTCTCATATATTAGCCTATGTTCCAAATTCAGTAGTCAAAGACATCCTAACTCAGGGTGGTCCAGATGGAAAGAAGGGAAGTGGATTGCTACTATTTTAGATTATGATATAGAAATCAAACCTACTAAGTTAATCAAAGGCCAAGGTTTAGTCAAGCTCATGGCTGAATCGAACTGTCAGGTCTTGGATATAAACTTTATTGCAGCAATAGATAATGAACAGGAGATGGTGACTCCACTAATCAGTCAGGCCTTTATTGAATCACCTTGGTATGCTGATATTATTTATGTTTTACTGAACTTACAAGCTCCTCCTGAATTATCTAGAACTAAAAGCAGGTTTTTGAAGATGAAATCCTTGAAATTTTGTATATTAGGCAATGCTCTGTTTTGGAGAGATCATGAAGGTATTCTTCTTAATTACTTATTAAAAGATGAATATGACAAAGTTTTGCAAGAGTTTCATGCAGGTGACTGTGGAGGACACCTTTACTGGAAGACCATTGTAGATAAAATCTTTAGAGCTGGTTTCTACTGGCCTGCCTTGTTTGCTGATGTCAAAAAATATGTGACCTCCTGTCACAAATGTCAAATTTTTAACGGAAAGAAAAAGATTTTACCTTTACCCCTCAAGCCAATCTCTGCTGAAATACCTTTTCAACAATGGTGTTTAGACTTCATTGGTGAAATTCACCCACCCTCCTCTGCCCAGCAAAAATGGATCCTCACAGCCACAGACTACTTCACAAAATGGATAGAGGCCATACCTTTAAGGCAAGCCACAAATAATATTATCATAACCTTCCTTGAAACCAATATTCTATCAAGATTTGGATGTCCAACTAAGCTCATTATTGATAATGCAACAACCTTTAAATCCAAAAGAATGATAGATTTCTGCCATAAGTATCATATCACCTTGGGCCATTCTACATCCTATTACCCTCAAGGAAATGGACTAGCAAAATCCTCAAACAAAAGCCTGGTAAACATCATCAAGAAGTTACTAGAGGACAATAAGAAAACTTGGAATAAAAAGCTAGTCAATGCCTTATGGGTAGACAGATTGACTACTAAGAAATGAATTGGTACTTCTCCCTATCAACTAGTTTATGGGATGGAAGTTGTCTTTCCATCCTCTTTGTGAGTACTAACAATGAAGATACTTCAAGAATTGCAGGCTGAACCAAATAATATACAAATAAGAATCAATCAAACTATTCATATACAACAAACCAGAGAAGAGATCTATATCTGGTCTCAAGTTGTATAGGAAAGGGTTAAAAAGATTTTTGATAAGAGAACCAAGGCTGAAGGTTTCTACCTTGGTGACAAGGTGCTCAAGTGGGATTCAAGGAGGGAAGAGAAAGGTAAACTGGGAAATTTGATTTCCTATGGAAAGGTCCCTATGTCATTTATGCTTACAGAGGAAATAATGCTTTCTTCCTGAGAGAAATTGATGGTACAGAAGCAGAAGGTGGGCCAGTGAATGGTCGAATGCTAAAACACTACTTCGAACCTTGTTACTAATTTCATTTCCCATTTGTACATATTCTATTTTCAGAAGTCTAGTCTAGATTGGATGGTGATTTTTGAAGTTGAAGCCCAAAGAGAAGGCCCTAATCTTTGAAAGATTCACTGTCATAAGTATCAATAATGTAGATGCATAAAGGAACACTTTGCAAGGTAACATCAACAACAATTCAAAGGCCACTGATCTTTAAAGTTCTTGACATTTCACTAGAAAATGCCATCCCCAAGTGGAGCCACTGTTAGGTTCCTATACCAATAGGAGTCATAATTTTGAATGATTAAGGTTAAGACTTGTAATATTGTACATACCTTTGCTTTATACAAATGTTTTCCATATTAAAAAGAGGGTATGTCCTAAAAGAAAAATCAAAGGGAAAAAAGAATGAGAAAAGGTCAAAAAATGAAAATATATGAACCCCAAAAAACAAAAGAGACCATGAAAATGAGAAAGTCTAAATGCCACTGCTATTTCCTTTTATGCATAATAATGGTTGTGTACAGCTTGTTATTCATGCCACAATCCATGGTAATCTAACTGTTTAATCTTGATTATAGCATGCTTTGAATTTTATGTTTCTAGTTAGAGAATAAAATTTGACCAAACAGTTTAATCTTAGCAGATCATTAGATAGGTAGAGAAAATAAAAGGAGCTCATAAGCTTAATCTGAGCCCTTGGATGATGTAAGGTTAGAAATATCTAGTTTTTTTATTAAAGAAAATATAGAATAAGGGTTTGCTAGCCTAAATGCACCCAAATAAATGAAGAAAAAATGTTAGGGTAAGGAATGGGTAAGTAGAAGAAAGGTTGCTGAACTACAAAGAGGATTGGATCAAAACACATGCATCATGCTTAGATACATATTTCAACGTGTATGATAAATTATGAAGGCAAAACCAAAGGTTTACAAGTTCATGTGATTAACTCCCCCTCATTCATATTTCCCCTTTACTTACTAATTTCTTATCCACAATTATGTTCTAGTACTTTAAATCCTACAAGTCAAAGAGGCTCAGAGCATTTCTATGACTTTTGGAGGGACCGAACCCTCGGCTTAATGACTTATGGACAAAAAGTGTTAGAATACCCTTCATAAAATTCATCTCCCTTCATTTCCCCTCATTAGCTTAATAAAACCCATTTTCCTATGGTTAAATTCATTTGCCTAGGAAAAGTAAAAGCCACCATGTAAATTCTATTTCATTCCAAAACCCACAAAAAGTACTTTATCCTAAGTATCAAATGCATGAAATGAAATGCACATATTTTAAATTTAGGCTTAAGGAATAGTCACTCCACTTATTTCATATTAATTTCTAATTTTATGATATAAATCCCCCATAATTACCTTTTTCCTGTGTATTAATTAAACCCCTAAAATAAATATCCCAACCCTTAGTTTTAATAAAAACTATATAAATTATCCATATCTCGATATAACCTTACTTAATTTACCTAATCCCTGTAAACCTAAGTTAATCCTATCATTAACCTCACTTGATTCCCTAATCCCGCGATTAAGCCCTGCCTGATCGCTTAACCCAAGATTAATTCCTAAATTAATCCCAAACCGATGTGATTAAAACTCGTGGGCCCCCCCTCAACTCCCATTCATTTCCTCCGTGCATCTTCTCCACCCAACTACCATTAGATCACAAGCGCCCAAATCTAACGGACCACAGCCATATCGGCCGAGCCTGATAGTCGACCTTTACCCACCCAATAAGGTGGTTTTCTCCAACCCCCTGAATGCTACATGTCGGGCTCTAAAGTAGATTGAATGATCCCTCATAAAAACCACCCACACCACAAAAGTGGTGCGATGGCCCTCCAATACTGCCTCCCCACTCAACTCGCAAAACCACCTACTGTTCATCCATAAAATTGCCGCCAAAAAATAATCATTGCGCCATAAAAGGCCAAGAAGCCCCTTTTCTCATTTTTTCACTCATTTTCTCTATGAACCTTTACAAACCAGTGATCCCTGCAAACGCCAAATTCACCATTTAAACTCCGAATTCACTCCTGAATAAAGTTGCAGAGACCCCAGTCGACCTCTCAGTCCGTACCAGAACCATTCGAACCTCTACAGCTACCTCCAAACTTGCAGATTATTCACCCAATTCCAGGTATTTTACTATAAATTATCACTCACGCTTTCAAATTCGAAAATGCTCTGCCTTGTACAGTGTTTCAATTAAGTAAAATTAACTGAATAAGTACGTTAAATTTCAAAACCCGTGGCCAAACCCTTTGAAAAATCCTAGTTGCCGTGAAAAACTTCTGAATAAACCTATAAAGCCTAATTTAAATCCACAAGAACTAAATTATGGCTACCCCTATTGCATTGGATGTTAGACATATAACAACTCCCCATTTGGACCTAGACCACCTTCCCTTGGCTGACAGGGATTTCCAAATTAAGGATACATCTACCCAGGGCTTCCTGCTTAAAATCCATTGTTTAAGTAGGGACAGATACCTCAACCATGCTGATGATATTGGCCTTTGGGAGTCAAATTTGCCCAAATACCAGTTCCCGCAGGTGCATGTTTTCCTTGAAGTTGTCCACCAGTGCCATGGTTGTTACATTCCCAACCTGAGAGTTGTAATGTCCCCTGACTAAAAGATTTTATTCACCATTACAGCTGATTCCATAAATGAAATGTTGCAACTCCAACCAGGACCAAACCTGACTCCACTCTCAATTGGAGATTTGTTAGACCAATATTCCAAGTTAAGTCCCTCTAGACTGGCCTAACTATTCCAAGATTTCAGTGTTGAAGAGAAGTACATTCCTAAAATTCCCCCCCCCCATATCTTTATGCCATGTTCTCTGAAAAGGGAAAACAAATCATCACCATGATATCATGTGTCCTAGGTTGCTCCGCTAATGAATTTGTTGATGAACTTGTCCTAGCCTTCATGTCAATCTATACCCCTGTGAAGTAGGAAAGTGTTCCCTCTACAGACAGAGGCAACCCCTCTAGCCCTTGAGTGGGTCTAGTCACAACAAAACAAAACAACAATCAATTTCCTTAAATAATCATCGTTGGAGTCCTACCTCAAAACTGGTGTTTGGTGAAGCTTCGGTTACGTTGCTCCAGCTTTCGTTTCTTTCTCCTTAATGAGTAATTGACCTGAAATACCACAAGAAAACAACAGAGCACGTAACCGAGAACAACAATGATATATTTACTTATAAAGTCAAGGAATCATAAGCTATCAAGTAAATTATACACAAGATATAGGAAATCGTTATTGATTGTATTAAGATAAATCAAGAGCAAATCTGACAACCAAGCCTTGACGTCGCAAGCCTTGTCAGAGGGTCCAGCCGGTATGTTCCTTCAAGCATTCACTCTCAAGAATGGGTCTCCCAAATGGGTAATCTCTCTCTCTCTAAATCACAAACTCTAATGCAAGGTTAAGGCACTCCACAATATCTTACCAAACTATTAGCAATTCCACACTTGTCAAACTCACACAAAAGCTATCTAATCTGCTTCAATCCAACTAGCAACCAGTAACTAGGAACCAGCTGATCATAGTAATGGTGAGTGCTTTTATAGGAGGAGGAGCCTCCATGAAATGAGGGAGAGGGAGCTTATCCTCAAGGGAGGTTTCATAAAAGGCGGAACAACCATCCCAGAGGAGGAAAGGCGAACCAATCTGACCCAAAAACCAACTCTAGAATCACCCAGAAGGCTAACTATTTGAACTAATTCGCCTAATCTGGATCGTTGCAGGTCATGAACTAGGGCTTAGCGATGACATCGCAAGGGAGCAATGCGTTCGGACCAATCATCAGAATAAGCATCTGGAAGACTTGTGCTGAGCCCTAAAATTCGACTGTCGCAGGAAACAAGTGTACACCTACGATGATGTCACAACGATACAGTTCATGACAAGGAACCGTCACACTTTTTAAGGGTTTACTTGCGACAATGCAGAAATTTACGCAAAGAGGGTGAATCTTCAGCATTAGAGAGCACTTGCTTAATCTTCTCGCATGAGTAGGAATATATGGACATGTTTATCTAATGTATGACACAACGAAGGGACTGAGATGAGGTGAGTGACAAATTACTGTGTAACACACCAGGACAACCTCCTATTCTTTTGTACAATTATGTTGAGTTCATAGCTGAGAGAATGCATGAACAATTCACCGGGATGAACAATGAAAGAGTGTTCAAATAATCATCTGTCCTCTACCATATGTTCTTATATTATCAGCCAGACAGATTTCCTTTTTCCTCCAGAAGCTGGATACCAAAGGCCAGCCCAGGTCTGTCATTTTTTGGATTCTGTTCCATAAGTTTCAGTCACCATATACCTATTCAGATTTCATATATTCTTTTGTTCATCTAGTCATGACTATGTTGAAAGGAAGCCCTCCACCCAGGATAAGTCCAAAGATCAAAAGGGTCCTTCAATTTTCTAAATAAAGCAAAGTGGGAGATTGGTACCTTTACCAAAACTACACAAAGATAAGGATTTATGGCTACTAGCTTGCACCATATAAACTACCCAAATACCTCCCCATGAGGTTATTTGCTCTAGAGTACTATAGAAAAATAATGAACTCTGATGAGATAAATTTTGTCTCGGCCAAGAAAAAATCACAATTCAAAGTAAAAAACCAGTTAGGCCCTTTCATCTGCAATTCTAGAGAGGCAGGGAAGGAGGCAAACCAAATTTTGCAGCAATGAAGTTCCAAAAGAGTTTCATGTGGAGGTATGACCCTCAAGAATTTATGACCAGATTGAGAAAGAAGGCCAAGTTGGGACCTGTTGAAGCCTCGAAAATCGCTGCAACAACATTGGGGAAACCACCCGGTCCGGACCTTAGTACAGCTCCTTTTCCGTTTGGGATAGTGGCTCCGACTGGGGGGTAATGGGACCAGTTTCCCAGAAATAGATAAAATGGGATGAGTGAATGTTTTATAAGTAACACTAGTGATAGGCGAAACACTGATACTATTGACAAAATATAAATAAATGAAACTATCCCAGGAATCTATTGAACTCTAAAGCGTAGCTTTTGATGCTCTATATCTCAAAGATAAACATATAGATGACTGTATCCTTAAGACATAGATATTTGAACTATTTAGGATTGCCGTAATTAAATAGTTAAGTGCAACGATTTAAAGCGATATTACTACACTTTACACATTTATATCATTGACATATGCATGATTAAAAGTAAAGGCATATCATATAAACACCCAATAGTGGAATGAACAAGATTTGCTGTTATAGTGCATGCATACAATCAATGATAGCAAAATAATTACATAACAATTCATATACACAGAATGACTTCAGACAAAGATAGAAGTACCATTTGAGCTGTAGGCCAATCCCAGATATCAATCGCTATGTGTGGCTTTTCCCTAAACGCATAAACATTCCTCAATTAATGACAGTAGTGCACAATTGAATCAAGAAATTTCTCCATTAAAGTAAAAGCGACTGGTCGAGTTTCATAAAAGAATAAAGGCTGAAGCACAATAGTGCAAACTTCAGTCTGTTAAGTCTATTACAAAATTTTACGACCCTTTCTAAAAACATGAAAGGGTCTATAAATACTATGCTAATCTAAATATCTATGAAACAGAAATGCTAACTAAGCTGATATCAATAACTTCTTGTTGCTATTTCTGCTGGCGATCTGAGGAGCTGGAGGATGATTCATTCTGTCGGCTGCTTTCCTTTGAACCTGAGTTGATTGATGGCAAGCATTGGCTCAATTTCAGGAGGTTTGTTGAGCCGCGAACTGAGCTGGGTAGCGTAGGTGGCGTCTTGGATGTCGGGGATCATACATTGAACGACATTGGTTAAGCATTTGAGGGCGGCTCTTTGTTCATGAGGCTTGATTAGGAAATGCCAATATGTTTCTATGCTTAAACTGTTAACCCCGGCGATTAACCTTCCTCTACTTTCTAACTCTGGATAACACATTTGCTCCAATGTATTCGCTATAGTAACCTTTCTGGGTGTACACTGGGAAACGATGTTTGCTATGTAGAGTGTATCATTAACTAGATCAATCAAATTGTTAGAAGTCAATCTACACCTTGAAGCTGCTCTTTCTGCCTTTAACACCTGTGTGTGCCATTCCGTGAATAGTATATCCTTATGAACCTCAAGTATTCTTGGCAAATTGGAGGCTTTTCCCGACTTCGAATCTTGCCATTCGAGGTATGCTGTAATAGTTTCATCGGCTTGATTCAAGTCATCCCTTGCCTTTTCTACCCGTTCATTTACAGCTGTAGTTAATTCGCAGAGTGGTTCCGCCTGAGAGAGGTATTGAGCCAAGAGTTTAACTTGTGCTATAAGCGCATTGTTGATTAACATCGCCTCTTTTCTGAATTCCATTATCTGTGAATCTCCTTTGATATTCTCTAGCTGCGCTACAATTTGAGCAATATGCTCATCCTTGGTCTTTAATGATTGCTCATTCGCCGCTTTTAATTGCTCCAAAGCCTCCGTCAACTCATTTTGTTTCTGGATCACTGCCTGATTAATCTTCTGTTTCTCTTCCTCCCATTGCTGAGCCGATTGGCTATTTATTTGCTGTTTCTATGCTAACTGTTCGCTTGCATGCGCTGTCCTCAGTTGTTGTTCTGCTAATTGTTCCTCGGCTTGTATTACCCTCTGTTTTACATCTGCTAATTCTGTTTGCAACGTGGAGATCTCCTGGTCTTTAGTCTTTAATAGAAGACTTACCTCCGATGCCTTGTCGATAGTTGCAGCTGAATAAGCTCCAGCGTACTGTGACAGTTTAGTTAGATCATCGGAGGGATCCAGTTTCTCCTTCCACACTACATTGCCCATGACTGTTTGTTCTAGAAAGATGGAAGGTTGATCAAGCCTTCGTCTCTTTCTCGATCGCTTTACCACTGCTCTGTGCCTTGGGCTGTAGAAGACATCCAATGGAGGAATATCTTCTACTTGTAGAGTGATTTGGTTGCTAGGACCTTTCGGAATTATTTCCACATCCTTAGTTTTAGGTGGGCCGCTGGTTCCGCTCAAAGCCTGAGATGAGGTATCATCCTGTACACTGCTGCTTTTAGGAGTATCGGTATTCTGTGAGTCTTTTCCCCCACTGATAATGGTGTTGAACTGCTGCCATTCCTTTTGCAGTTCAGGCTCTGTGATAGCACCCTTATTAGTATCGGTGGTGGTTTGTTTAGACTGAGACTCCTTTAGCAATTGTTCTTGTTTTTCCTTTTCTTGCTGCTCCTGTTCCTTTTGTCGCATCTCTGCCTGCTCTCTTCGCTGGTTGTCCTCGTGCTCTTTGCGCTGTCTATCTTCCTCTTCTTTCTTTGAGCGCTCTTCCTGCTCTTTCTTTGAGCGCTCCTCCTGCTCTTTCCTTAAGCGCTCTTGTTGTTCTTTCTTCAGATTCTCCTCTCGATCTTTCCTTAAGTGCTCTTGTTGTTCTTTCTTCAGCTTCTCCTCTCGATCTTTCTTTTGTTGTTCCTCCTGCTCATTATTATTGGCCTTCGTTTTATCAAGAGGTTCCTTTGTCTGTTGTTGGCCAGGCTCGCTTGATGATGCTGCTTTGGTTGGGATTAATAAATCGAGAGGCAGAGTTTGCAACCTCTTCTCCCTAAGTTTATTAAACTCAATTAACCCTTCATCGTTGTATCACATCTTGGCGAGCTGTTTGGCTTGAAATATCGTTTCGGCTGCAGAGAAAACATCATCGAACATATCTTCCTTATGATCAAATGTCGCTAATTTGGCATGTTCCAAAGCGGCATATGCAGTTCGCTTTGGGTCAAATGCTCTATTCGGAATTGTGGCAAGATTTAGAGCTTGCATCTTCTTGGCTTCTTTTTCTGCATGTTTTAAATCATGCAGGGTGAAGACTCCACATCTGAAGGGAAAAGTAGGCCAACCCCTTTTCTTCTCCTTTCTGAGATTTTGTGTGGTGCTCTCAGCTGTAATTTGGTATGCAATTTCCCTTGCTAGGAGTTTGTCAGGGACATATACGGGGAGGACATGAGGATTGGCTTGGCTGCCAAAGATTCTAACATAAGTAAAATACTCTTCACCAAACCAACTACCCACTGCTGGCAAGTCAAAAGAGGCTAGGTAGGAGATCCTTGGAATAGGCTTATCAAAAATTGAATAATAAACAGGGATCATGAAACCATTACAAATCTGATACATGTGGCTTTTATAGGATGACTTCCACATCTTGCGATGGTAAATATGAATGGGCGAGGGGTCCTGTGCTGTCCACCTCCAACCAAGAGTAGGGAATTCAGAATTAAAACACAAGGTATCCAGGATATATGCACTGTAGTAGAATGGGGGAATTTTCCTCTCAGTGACTCTAGTTTTGTTCCTAAAGTCACTAACAGCTAATGCTAGCTTATCTGAAAGGATAGTAGCCCAATCCATAATTGTGCTGTTCACTGCCGCCTCCATGAGAGGAACCATTTCAATGGTAAAAATGGCAGAGTCGTGCAAACCCCACAATCTACACATCATTATACCGGCGTAGCAATAAGGAGAACACAAAGAGTCGACTGAGTACTTACCGGAGGATTCATGCTTGTGCTTATTTGGATTCTGCCTCCAGTCCTTGATAGGTTCGGACTCAATCTCGTTCTCGCTTGCCAATTTCTCCAAAAAGGCGCTATTATATATCTTCTCTGGCTTAGGCAAATGATACATTTGCCTCAGATCTTCTGGCTTAAATGACCCAAAAATCCTCCCATCCTTTGCGATGAAAGTTCGGTCTGTGATGGGGATTTCTTCAATTGCCCATTTCATGACATCAGTGTATGGGAGCATTTGCTCCCTTGCCGCTATCCTATGGAGGAAGGAATCGGCCAAATCCTTGAGAGTGCATTCTGATTTCTTCAATGAATCTGTGGTAGCTTCATCTACCGCCTGCGTTGGTTTCTCGGCCTCTATCAAGTCATAAGTTCCTTGCCAAGTTGTTCTGGCAAGGTCTACGCATGTTGTGTCGGATATCAGGCCCTTTTTTCTGTTTACTACTACTTGCCCTGCAGCTGGTGGATTGGAAACACCTGCAACTTTCTTCAACTTTTTACCCATCATGCCCGAATTGCTTTGAAAAACTGTATTCTGCACAGAGAGGCGATTTTGGCGTAACACAGAGATAGCAATAAAACTCACAGTTGATAGCAAAATGAAAAGAGGAACGTTGATATACTTTGCTTTTGTAAAACGGCACGGAGACGATCTATAGGCAGATCTTAGGACATGGATTCATTAAGTGACCGTATAGAGCCTACCACCTTATAAATGCCCATTATACCAATATTTGGTCGAAAGATCTTTTAAAGCATGCAATGGGCATATTGGCGGTCGAGCGGGAGTGATTATGCCTTAATTATCATTAAATCGGGCTTTCCAATCACTTTAACGGCTTTTTATTGAGAACCGTGCCTTATCGCATCGCATCGGGAGGGGGAGCATGACTGGCTTTAACAATGCTTCAGTATCGCCGATCGCCAATTGCGATATCACATCGGCAAAAGGCATATGCACAATAAGAATGAAACGAGGGGACCCGCCGATCACCGATTGCGATATCCCATCGGCAAAAGGCATATGCGCAATAGAAATAAAAAGAGGGGACCAGCCGATCGCCAATAGCTTATCGCATCGGGGCCTTAATATGGGGCGCGTAAGTGGTGCACAAGGGGATCGCCGATGGCCAATCGCCGACACTTTATCGCATCGGGGGAAGTCCTTTAACCATTTGGTGCATCCTTCATATTATTGCAATATGCGATCCTCCGATCACTTTATCGCAATAACCAAATATCCGCTTTATTTCCATTATAAAAGATATTGCTTTTAAGGGTCATTCATAAAGCACTCCTTTGATTATCGGACTTTTATAAAGTAAAAGTTTTGATATCAATTTTATTTTTAAAGGGACCTATTTCATATTTTAATGTTTTTATGAATAAAAATAATATGAAATGGGGGGTTGTTTGCAAAGCACAACAATTGGCGATTCACTGGAAGAACCAGTTATCTCTGAAAAAATCAAAAATACTTTAAAACTTTTTGACAATAGAGTTCCAATTATAAAGGAAAATTCTGATATAACTAGGTATCTATGCATTCTGAATATCATAGAAGTAATTTTGCTAACTACCTCCTTTTGCTAATTTAAACTTGATACATTTTAAGTTTCAAATAGGCCTTTGTTGGTTTATAATGATAAAAATAGAAACATCCTTCCAAATCAGCTTTTATAGTAAACTCGCATGTCATAGGTAGAGCCTCTGCTGCCAGCAAACGTTTATAGTCTCGACAGGGATACCTTTTAACCGTGTAATTGTCCATTGTCCCATCCAATTAAGAGTGTGATTATCAGAATGAATTTAAAACATGCTTTCATATTTTGTTCATATTTCTTTTTTCTGTCATTGACAGGATAAAAAGCCATTGTCCTGGTTTGGTGGCTAGCTATTGACAATGCCACTCACTGGTAGTAGTTTAACTAAACAAGCTAGCTCGTGATGAGACTCCTTGTCTTGAAATTTCAAGCCATTACCCTGTTTTGATAGGCAGTATTGGTAATGTCAGCTAAACCATTTCCCTATGAACGTGGTAAGCAGGCTTGTAATAAGACCTCTTATCATTAATATCTTTATATTTTAGAATTACACTCTGAAAAAATCATCATCTTTAATGAATCGGGTGGACAATCACTTCTTTGAGAATTGATGGATGACAGGTTAAGAGTTGAAGATGCTGATATTGAATTGATTTCCACTTCTAATATTAATAACCTTTTGGGACCAACTTGAAAACATAAGATAACTCTCATTACTCTTATGCTCTAAGGAGGAGTTGATCAAACTTAATTTGTGATTTCAGAATACAATGATACCTAATTTCCCAAATTTGTCACTTTTGGTTGAAAGTTCTATTACTTGAAAGCAAATATTCATGATATTTCTATGAGACAACCTTTTCAAATATAGTGAAAGGTCAATGGAATATGCCTTTAAACTTTATTTCCTAAAACCTACAAACTAAGAAAAATTATATAGAAACAAAAAAGGGAGAAGGGGTCACCTTCTCAATTGAAGAACTTTTTTAGCATAAGGCCATTTACAGGGAGAGACTCCCTCAAACCTGTTAAATCTTGCAATAGAAAGGTCGAATGGCCTATTTTCTCACAAATCTGAAATGGTCCAAGCCACAACTTTTGGAACTTGGGTGTTTGCCCTTGTCCTCATGGGCTTTATCCCATTTCAGAACTAAATCGCCAACTTGGAATTGTTTTGACCCTGATGTAGCTGAATCAAAAGCTGCTTTGATGATTTGCTGATGCTTGGCATGGGTATCCTTGGCCTTTTCTCTCTCTTCTTCTAGTTTTAGAATTTGATCATATCTGAGCTGAATAGAAGAGGAAGGAGCTTCTTCAATGAACTGTACTAGGGCTAAAGAGGGTAGAACA
>APFE030686298.1:3014-21478 GCA_000404065.3 Pinus taeda
TTTCTCTTTCGTCAGCAGAAGCAGAGTATCGTGGTGCGGTGGAAGCTAGTAAGGAAGCCTTGTGGCTTCGTCAGATCCTATCAGAATTGGGCTTTGAGCAGCAGCATCCGACTACACTTTGGTGTGATAATCAAAGTGCCATTCAGCTTTGCAAAGATCCAGTTCAGCATCAGCGCAACAAACACATTGAACTTCACATGCACTTCATCAGAAAGCTCCTTCATGACCATGTTCTTGAAGTGCAATATTGTTCAACAAATGATCAGGTTGCAGACATCTTCACAAAGGCTCTAACAGAGGTGAAGTTCACTAAACTTCAATATATGCTTGGAGTTCAGGAAGTTGTCACTAAGGGGGGATAGGCTCTAGTGCCTCCTTCCTTCTCCTATTGTGTCATATTTGTAAATCCTTCAATCCTATCCCAAGTTGTTCTTAAGGGGGGATGTTAGGATATTCCGACACATAGGAATAGTTAAGTTCAACTTGGTCTAGTATAGAGTTAGGTATAGAGTTAGGTAAAGTGTGTTTCTTTACCGTTGTACATTTTGTAACTTACAATCCGACGGTCACGATATGTAGTGATCCGACGGTTCATTCTCTCCTCGGTATTACCGACACTTGATCCGTGGCTTGACACCCGATTGGTCCATGAATTCTATTTAAAGCGCATGGAGGGTCATTTGTAGGTTAACCGTGCATGAGAGAAGCTTATGTAAATTTTCATTCTTTTATTAATAAATTGCCTGTAGTAGCCACGTTGGCGCAGGCCGTGGACTGTTTCCCTCTCTGAGGGTTTTAACCACGTCAAAATACTGGTGTATTGATCTGTGATCTGTTTGTGAGCGGTGTCCTTCTGGTGTTCTGTCTGAGGAACTTACCCTGTAAATTCCTACAGTGCATGGATCCTCGACATGGACGCAACCATTCGACTGAATGGATCATATGAAATAGATCCACAACATGGGTGCAACCATCTGTATAGAGAGGATCAAAATGGAAAGACCCATGTTATGGTCATAGACATTCGACTGAGCAGGATCAAAATGATACTCACGGCATGGTCGCAACCATTTGTCTAAAGAATCATGTATATGATCATGAATGAATCATCACACCTTGCAACTTGGACTTTCGTGATCTAAGCCCAGGGTCTTTCACTCCAACATGACCTAATCAAAGTACAAATTCTAACATGTGAATAGACGTGCTAAAGTCGAACATGTTAGAAAATCACTTGATTACTAGCCAAGGATGTGAACTGTTAACAAGCATGAGAGAAGCCACCCATAATATCAATGGCTCTCAAGGTACTATCAGTACAATTCATGAAGTGTAAATAAGGAACTGAAGTCGAACACCTACAAAATCACTCGATCGAGGGCCAATGATGAGAACCTGTCATCGAGTGCAAAGAAATTTCCATTGAGACATGCAAGCTCTAAGGTATTGGAAAGGAGTTTCTAGATCAGCTTCCTGGATAATGAGCTGAAGTCGACAGGAACTGCTTTGTCGAAGGAAGGTCATAATGAATGCTTCATCATCGACACGAAACGAGAAACACAATGAATGAGAGTAATCCAAGATGGTGACATATGATAAGACAATGTATAGGTAAGAAGACTTCTCTTCAGCATGTGGATGACACAACTCCAGATTTTGGCAACATTTGACATCATAGGATCAGAGGTCATGGTGACGTGGCAAAGATCATATGAGAGGTTTAGAATGGATAACCCAAAACCTAGGGAGACAAGTGACAGCGTGAGGATGTCCCAAAACCCGACATGAACAGTAGATGAGTGTCAATGTTCAAGAGTGACATGCTTCCTCAAGTGAAGAATAAAACTGATGAATACTTCCAATTTCCCCCCACCATTTCTGGCGAGTACCCTAGTTATTTTTACACAAGCTTGACAGGGATAACATATGCTTGTAATATAAATCCATCCTTCGGATGGATCCATCCTAGTAAGTGTTACAAGCCATAGGAAGGAGTAGCTTGGTCTCATCATAATGACTTGGTTCTTCCTCTTTGCTCCAAACAAAACACTACAAGCTTATTCTCCCTTCACAAACACAAACTAGAAGGCTAAGGTTCTCAAGATGGCTATCAAGATTTGTAGATTATTTCATTAACTAGCTAAGGATGGAAAATGAGGAGTTTATATAGCTTTGATAGAGGGGAAATAGATCCTCTTATGATGGGAGAGGCCTTATCCATTTTGGTTTGTTCAATTTTAATAGGGGAAAGGAACCCAAATAGTCTCTCTCGACTCTATCTTGCTCAACCATTTACTAGACTTCCGTTCATGAAGCTTCTAGACCTGAAAGCTTTGACTCCATTTTTAAAAACTTGCCAAAGGAGGGTTGGCATGGGTCATGAATGGCTTACTACCGCTGTTCGGTGCTAGGCCCAGTGTTAGACTCTGCAAATCAGTGTAGGGAAGAAATTGAGTGCTAGCGTCAGTCTTGAAAACTGAGTTTGAAGGAATATTCTTGGGAAATGATGTAAGAGGGAAATGTTCTGCAAATGAAGAGGGATGTAGGGACATGTTCTTCATGGTAGGGAAACACATGAGGGTCACTCTAGAGGTCCTCGAGGATTGAGGAATGAGGAGTACAGGGACAATGACAAAATGTGGTGTAACATTTATTGCTGTGGAGAAAGACCTATGCGCTATTGGCGTCATTGCAGATGACGAATCCACTAAGGACTCCAAGGAAACAGGAAAGAGGTCTTAGGCCTCTGTGAGTAAGTTTAAGGAAAAGGAATCAAGTGACATTGAGAGCCTTACTCGTCTCCTCAAGTACCTGACTACCGAAGTTGCTGAATTCAAACAATGGATGAGCAAGAGAACCATGAGCAACAAGCATTCCAAGTAACCATCGAAGAAGAATGTGGCTTTGGGCAGCAACAACAACCAGCCAGCCAAATCTGCGTAGAGCTCCAACCTGGTGTTGAACCTTGACAAGCTCGTGACAGAGTCGTATTGCTCGTTCCACTTTGAACAACATTAGGAAAGCACGTGCCTAGAGTGGAACCATATGATGAGCAACATGGCCACACGGTTGTCCGAAGGCATCATGGCTAATGAACAGGCTGAGCTCAACGATGAAGATGAAGAAGATGCCGCATCTGATGAAGCCTTAAGTACTGGGCATGCAGTAAACATGTATCAGTGTTTTCGCACAGCCTAGAAGACCACTACTGGGAAGGAGCCTTTGAGTGACAGTCCAACCCTAAAGCAAAACAAACAGTACAACTTGAGAATTCATATTTCAGGTTTCTACGATCTTCATACTTGTGTAAATCATCTTCCAGATTCATCTCGCATTAGGTTTGTTGTTATGATCGACGTTTTGACCAGCAATAGTGGTTCATTATCAAGATGAGAAAGATTTATGGAAGACGGGTCTATTATTTAGATCAATAAATAGATGCTTGCGATGCACAATCGACAGTAATCTTAGGGATTGTCAATTTAATTTAAAGTTTTATTATTATTATTTTTTTAAATACCATTAAATTCGTTATAAATTTAATTAATTAATTAATTCAATTTGATCTTTATTATAATTAGTTTTTATTCTAAATTGTAAATTTAAGTAATAAATACTTTTATTGTTTAAATTATAATATATTTAATTGATCTTTATTGTAATTAGTTTTTATTCTTGATTATAAGTGTAAGTTGAAACTTATATTGTTATATTATAATTTATTAGGATCATAATTATTTTAATTATATTTAATTTTTATTATTTTTATTTCAAATATTTATTAAGATTAATTATAAATATGGTTCTCAAAATAATATTCAAATTAAAATTTCATTAACATTCGTTATGAAATTAGTTATTGTAGTTTGAAATTTATATGATTTTGATTATTAGATTAATCTTTTTTAATTAAATTAAAGTTTGATTAAAGTTTTTTATTGTCATTAAAGGTTTTTAGAGGGGGAAATTGTATGATTTAATATTTATTTAGAATTGATGTTTAAGTGATAATGAATTATTGTGTTGAGATTCATTTAATTAATAACTGCTAATTAGATGTTTTAAAAATTATTTGTCCTAGGGATATGATGTCAAATGAATGGTTAATGAAAGGAGTAATTTTAATTAGGGAGGCGTTAGATTGGATGATAAAGTTGGAATCGAGTTCTCATTTATGGTCCATCCATCGTCTCTATTGAGTTTATTAGGGTGTTTTCTAATTTCTACAGCTTCTCTAAATTTCCTTATGAAGTAGTGATCACTTCTAGCTAAGATGCGGGTATCTTCAATACAAATTTGATGCTTGGTTTTATTAGAATGTTCTGCTAAAGACGATGATTTGGATCGATTATGTTTAATGTCAGCTGAGTGTTCCTGGATTCTTGTGTTAAAGGATCTACCGGTTTCACCTACATAGGGCTTGCCACACGAGCAAGGAATTAAATAAACACCCTCATGGCATTTAGGATCAATTTTATCTTTAATCGGATTGAGGCAACTTCAGATGGTGTTTAAAGGTTTGAAGGTGGTTAAAACCATGTTCTTTTTTAGGATGTAGGAGATTTTATCAGTAGTCCCCAGAATGCGGAAGATGATTTACACAACTTGAGGAGTCAAGGGGTCCCCACTGTGTTTGAGATATTGAGAAATATAATAAGAAAAGACGTGCTAGGGATAGTAGATATGCCGATCAACTCAACACAGAAAACTCAGAGCAAGTTTGAGAAGACAACTACAACAAAAAGTACACCCGTGAGAAGTAAAGACCAGTGCAACCCACCGAACACCACTAACACAAGTCCACCCCCTAACACCTCGGTGAGTCTTCCTGCTATGGATTACAACATTGTAGACGACACAAAGAAGACTCGTGCAAACATATCTCTATATGAGCTAACCAAAATAATGAGTCAATGACACATTATTTTCTGCGCACTTAGGAAAACCTCTATAGATGATGCTACCTCTTCCAGCAAGGGATCAAGTAATTCTCCTGACACACTCACATCCGTGCTCAAAACACTTTGTATGGAGGAGGTGAACTCACTCTGCCCACCTTTCTTATTATCATTTGAAATATTCAATTTCAATGTCCACAAATGTTTGGTTGATTTTGGTGCATCAGTCAATGTCATGCCACAATCCATCGCTAAGAAGATCAATTCCCAATGGCGCAAGACAACTACGCAGATCATATAACTTGATAGAACATGTGTGCCGATAATTGGTGAACTCCAAGATGTGATCATCTGGTTATCATCCGATGGACGAGTTCATCAATGCATCAATATTATGAGTGTGGACATCCCGGAAGCATACCACGTATTGCTCAACAGAGACTAGTCAAGCAAGATGCAAGGACACTTTCCCACTAACTGGTCACACTTATGGCTTCTGTATAAGGGTAGAAACAACCAGACCTGGGTGTTGTCAGAGAGATACATGAGACACAATGTGACTCCCTTGGATGGAAAAAATGAACCATTGGCTTTCATAGAACTTATGTTCGACAATTTCTTTCTGGCGACACAGTTGGGGTGCTATCTTGCACAACCATCCCTGACCCCACCAAACACACAGTTGGGTCCCCTTCCCTACCCAACTGGCGAGAATGAAACTTGTACAATACTTGTAACAATAGTAGTACTAGTGTGGCAAGCGGTCCTTGTACAGATGATATGTGGACCATGTACTTTGATGGTTCCAAGAAGCAGGAGGGCTATGGAGCCGATTGTGTCTTAACATACCCACTACAGAGGAAACACTTAATCTCCAGCCTCTTGGAGTTTGAGTGCACGAATAACACTGCCAAGTATGAAGCACTTGTCTTGGGCCTACATAAATCCATTAAACTCAACGTTGTTGTTCTAAAAGTGGTAGGTGACTTAGAGATCGTGGTGTGTGAGGTACATAG
The DNA here is from genome assembly GCA_000404065.3 of Pinus taeda. NCBI lineage: Eukaryota > Viridiplantae > Streptophyta > Pinopsida > Pinales > Pinaceae > Pinus > Pinus taeda. Next base: position 8,929 of record APFE030686298.1, read on the forward strand.
CACTATACACTACATGTCACCCCACCTTAAGAGTTATCAACAAAAGGTATGGCCACTCATTTCTCAATTCCAATCTTTCAATATTATTTCTGTACCAAGAATGTGTAATGCAACTATAGATGCCTTGGCGAATACAGCTGCTTGGATGTCACCGTTAAGGGATAGATTTTTTGTTGAGATTTTGTATAAACCATATGTCCCAAATAACATCACTAATTTACACATTTTTGATGATGATCAACAGATACTACATTCCATGGCCAACGATTACGTCTTCAAGGATGTGATAATAGATGAGGATGAGCACGAATAGTCTCTACAGGACGCAACCGATGTAAGCAAAGGAAACCTCATCCCCAAGGGTCTGATATCACTTGAGAAGTTGTATGACTTGTAGAATCGCTTTCAGGGACATGTTAATGCCAAAATTCATAGATCTACATGGTTGCATGAACATATTAATCTGGGAATGGATAAGAATCTGAAGTTTTTGAATCTCGGTATGTGTTGCACACCTCAAGAGCGACAATATTTCATCCGCCTCTTCAATTAGTACGAAGATGTATTCACATGGACGTACAACGACCTCAAGACATATGACACGTGAATAATCCAACACGCCATACAAATAAAGGAAGGGACCAAGCCTTTTCAGCAAAAGCTAAGGAAAGTTCATCTTTCGCTTAAGCCCCTCATATAAAAATAATTGACCAAGCTTTTGGATGCTCATATCATTTACAAAGTTTGACATTCCACGTGGGTTTCCAATCTAGTCCCTGTTAGAAAGAAGTTCGGGGAGATCCTCTTATGCGTAGATTTCTTTAATCTCAACCGCGCCTCAGACAAGGACAAGTACCCAGTGTCATCCATGGAGTATATACTGCAGAGAATATTTGGAGTAGAGATGTTTTCTTTGCTTGACGAATTTTCAGGATACAACCAAATTCTTGTAGAAGAGCCTAACAAATGTAAAACAACATTTTGTACCAAGTGGGGTACGCTCGATTTCCAAAGGATGCCATTTGGGCTGGTGAACGTAGGCACAACTTTTCAACGTGCAATGGACATCTCCTTCCATGGGATCATTAGATAGAGTGTGGTGGTCTACCTCGATGATGTGACAATCTTCTCAAGATAGCGGTCATACCACCTTAGCAATCTTAAAAAATCTTTGAGCGATGTCGAAAATACGGGATATCCTTGAATCCTAAGAAGAAAATCTTTGCACTGATCGAGGGCAACCTGCTTGGACACATCATTTCCAAGATTGGGATCAACGTAGATCTAGACAAAGTTCAGACCATCACACGGATTCCTCACTCCGTGAAAAGAAATCCATGCAGTCTTTCCTAGGGAAGATCAACTTCCTTAGAAAGTTCATCTTTGATTATGTGCAGATTGTCAAACCCATCCAAGAGATGATCAAGAAGGAAACAGTCTATAGTTCAGGAAGGAAGGAAAAGGATTATTTCACCCATATCAAGTAAGCTATAGAAGAAGCGCCCGCGCTGTACAACCCAAACTTTAGCAAATATTTCTTGTTCTATACTTTTTCTTCCGACACTCTTTCACTGTTGTGCTCACTCAAAAGGATGAGTTGAACAATGAGCGACCCATCTCCTTCATGAATGTGAGGTTGCAAGGACCCAAACTCAACTATCCTGCCATGGACAAGTAAGAATATGTAGTGTACAAGGAAGTAAATCATTTCAGACCCTATCTTTTGAAAAACCATTGCATTATCTTTGTGTTTCACTCAATAGTCTGATCACTGCTTGTTCAACAAGAGCTGGGTTAAAGAAGGGCAAATTGGATGATATGACTGCAAGAGTTTGATCTTGAAATCAAGCTAGTTCACACCATCAAGTGTCATGGTCTCTGTAGATTAGTAGCAGAAGCAATACATGCACAGGAGGGAGAAGAAGAGCTTGCAGGATGGGAGCAAGAAATAGAAATGTATAGTGTCAAGTGAGCCTCACCCACTTCGCACGGAGACTCTTGGTACGCAAAAGTGCAACAATACCTTGAGCACAACATTGTGCCCTCTCACTTTTCCATGCAAAAAAAGAGGGCACTCCAACTCAAAGCTTTATCTTACTAGCTGGTACATGGGGTACTTTATAGAAAACATCAAAATGGTGTCTTGCTTGGGTGCCTGGAGGCATAGGATTCAGAAAGGGTGTTATGTGATCTCCATGACAGACCAATCAGGGAACACTTTGCAGGAAACAAAACAATGCACAAGGTCATGTAGACCAGTTTCTATTGGCCTACATTGTTAAAGGACACAGATGCTTGCGTCCACAAGTGTCTAATTTGTTAGAGATGCGCCGACTGAAACCGAAGGTCAACAACCCCACTGTAGCCTATTACAGTGGAAGAACCATTCCAACAGTGGGCTTGGAAGTCATTGGGGAGGTTTTCGCACATTCATCAAAGAAAAAATGCAACATTTTGACTGTTATAGATTACTTCACACGGTGGACAAAAGCAATTCCTCTGAAACAAGTGAACGACTAGGAAGTCATCAACTTCCTACAACAGAACATCATCTCTCGGTTTTGGCGTTCTTGCATCACTTTCTTTTGACAATGCAACATAATTTTTTTCATTAAAGCTTTATGACTTTGCAATGAAAAATGGTATTGTGTTGAAACATTATGCTAATTACTACCCGCAGGGAAATGGTCTTGCCGAGTCTACAAACAAGAACCTCATTCACATCATAAAAAAGACCATTTACTCTGAACAATAAAACTTGCACTCTGCTTTGGTGAATGCTCTATGGGATGACCTAGTCACACCTAAGCCTTCTATGAATACCCCCCCCCTACTTCCTAGTATACAAAAAATAATCCATCCTCTCACCGAACATCTACTTGCCTGCTCTCTAGTTGTCCCAAGAATCCCAAGGAAAGCCATGTCTATTAGTTTAACGTAAGATGGACACACTGCACAAGGTACACGAAGAAATGATGAACGCAAAAGAAAAAAAATACACTCCACCAGAACCATATCAAGATATGGTTCGACATAAAGTTTGCAGGGAGTAATAGCTTCAGTGTGGGTGACTTAGTCTTAAAATGGGACAAACCCCTTGAGGTCAAAGGAAAGCACATGAAGTTTCAATTCCTGCGGATTAGTCCATTTACAATCCACAAGAAGCCTTTCCAACACACATATCGTCTTCAATCACTTGATGGGAAGGTTGACACTCTCCTTGTCAATGGCCAAGAATTAAAATATTACTTTCAATGATCCGGGGCTGCACCCCACGTTATGTACATAGTCTTTTCATTGCTTGCTTTGTTTTTTTTGTTTTCCTTACTATTATGTTGTTTTGATTTTTTAAATAAGTGTTGTGCCATATTGCGTCCTATCTTCTAAAGGTGTATGTGGATGAAGTTCAAAGAGTCTTGTGACACTACAAAACCTTTCTAGTCCTATCTCCGTCTTCTTTGTGTTTGGTGTAACTTTGGCCGATGAAGTCTTGACAAAAATTCTGATTCGTTTGTAAGGAAAGTTTTGGTCAAACCATGAACCTGTGTCCAGTCTAGGAAACCTTATGCCTGTACTCAGTCTTCTGCTTTGGTGTGTTCAAGCTTATCCAACTAGTAGAAACAGAGAAGGGGGAAAATCTAAACAAGCAAACCTGAATCATAGGTATTTACTTACTTCTCTCAAGGAACAACCTCTCCTGCTCTCAATAAGTCAAGATCCCTCTTCCACCCCAAAAATAAATAAGTGCCTATGCATAGTTCTCTTTAAAAAATAACAAAGGAAAAAGAAAAGAAAGGCTTCCTGTGCAAAGAGGTGAAGCAAGAAACTCCACCGGGGTATTGTCTAGGCTCACTGGAAGTGGAGAAATGCTTGCGTTACTGTATGACTTTGCTGGGGTACTGTCCAGGCCTATTGGCAATGGAGCAACACCAGAGATGAAAAAATATACTCTAAAAATCTTAAGCTTGCAAGCCAAACTACCCTTCCCAATTTGAAACTCTGTGATCTGGTTGAATCATATGTTGTATTCAACTGAGTTGGTACAAGGAAAACCATGTTTTTCCATGTGGTAAGTGGGGAACTCGAGGTAATTTGCATGATGAATCAATACTCCCCAAAGGACCAAGGCCCTGCATTGAAAAAGAACCAAAATAGAGAAGCTGGTATTCAACCAATGTGTCGCCAAGTGTTGTAGCAACTGCAACACCCTCCAAAAATTTGGCTTGCACTCAAATTTCAGAGCCTTCCTTGGTTTTTCCTTTGATGGTTGCAAACACTCGAGCTCATTCCTTGAGCTCCTTCAGAGTCTTTTCACCCTCATGCTTGCTCAACCAAATGGAGTCTTTGGCATGTTGATTTCTTTTTCATGCTTGTGATCTTGTTCTGATCATTTCGAAGGTTTTTCTTTGTGTGTTTGGTTTGTCTTACCAATGTGAACACTTGTTGCACTCACACACAAAGTTGTAAGCATTATCGCACAATTGTCGTCATGATCATCCAAAGGTCTATCCCAAGTGTCGCACTTGTCACCTTCAGCTCTAGATATTCCCATAGAGGGTCATGCTTTTCTATGTTGTCTCGGTGGTTAGTGTTGTCATGTTATCGAAGTACGTTAAGTGTGTGATCACAATGTTGAGTCATCACAAGTTCACTTAGCCATTTTCCTAAATCTCGATAGGAAAACTTCACTTCACCAGACCCCAGCTGAGCTACACTGAACAGTATCAACCCTCAGTGGTGCTGCTCTACTATCTAAAACTATGCAGTGCTCAAGGATTTCCTCTGAGTTAGTTGCACTACACAATCCCAGAGGTGAGAAATATGTATTCCTTCCCAAAACTACGCAAATATTGCCTCACTGCCTATATTAACTATGCACTTTGCAAGAACAATTATCAAGCCTCCCTCCTGCTCGCTGGAACCCCACATTACGCAGAGACCTGAGGCTGCACTGCTCTAAGAAATTATGTAGAGATGTCCTCCCAGTGACTTCCCTCATCCGAGACACATTGCCCTAAAAAACTATGCAGAGTTGTCCTCAGGTACCTTTGTTGTCTTGCCTTGTCTTCCCTTTAGAAACTACACAGAGGTGTCCCTTAGGGCCCCACCTTACAGCCACCACTGGTTAGTCCTTCACTGTGTAATTTTGCCTCCTAGTGGCCTCTGCACATTTTTCCTCGATCGTCAATATTATGCCCCATACTTCCTTGTCCAAGCCTGAGCTGTGCTCTATGCAGTCTCAGTGAATAGTCCTCCCTCCTTGTCACCTGGAACTATGTAGTGCACAGTTATTGGGCCCTCTCCCAACCTATCATCTCTCCCTGTCCCAGAACACAAAAAATGACGCATCATGCTAGAATAGGAGGTTTTGGATGTGATTTCATCCCGTCATGAGTGAATTGTAGGAACATGTACACTGATAGATCATTGCGAGACGACAAACAGGATGAAGAAGGAGTGCACATGCTAGAAGACTTACTTGCAACTAGACAGGTGAAAGAAGAATCAAGCGAAAGGAACACATGTAGAGAACCATCTTACAAGATCAAGACCATTGAAGACCCTGCAACAAAAATTAATGAAGAGGACAAGAGAAAGAACACCTGAGAGTACATCCATCACTTAACAATGCAACAACTTGACATGGACACCATAACCAACCAGTACATGTCACCAGTGTCGTGTCAAGTTGTGTCATTAGTTGTCAAGGCCACATCACCACCATGGGCCATATCTATTGTAATTGAATGTAATGTAAAGTGAAAGTCCAATGGACAAACACAAGAAGTTGAAGATTCATAGGAAGTTAAACAGTCGTGAGGGTAGTCCAAAAGTCACAAGGGTTAAGAATCACCCTTGGCTATATATACCCCTCCCATTGTATGAGCAAGGACTTTTCACCTTGGCTCCTCCCACATAGCCTTGAGAATAGACAATCAATTCTTGGAAGAGCGAGGAGTGGCTCCAATGTCCCACTATTGGGACTAGTGATGTATGGTGTATGGATGTGTCTTGGGACTTTTGCTTAATTCAAAAGCCTGTTGAGGCTGACATGTTTTCAAGCATGTTTTGTAGATGTTTGTAAGACTATTCTTTCAACATTTGTAATGCATGTTTGTTTCACCTGTACTAAGATAGTTGAACTACTTCAATTGTTTTAGTACTTACATTGTTCAGAAGGTGTTGTATTGGTTATCATCGATGTTTCATCCCTATGGACTACTCCGCGGGATACTAGACATACCACCTTTGTGTTTTAGTTATCATCGTTGTCTCATCCTTGTGGACTATTCTGTAGGATACTAGACATACCACCTTTGTGTATTGGTTATCACCACTATCACATCCTTGTGGACTACTATGCGGGATACTCGACATATCATCTCTGTTTTCTGGTTATAATGACCATGACATCTGTGTGGACTAGTCCACTAGGTGGTGTACGTGTTGTCCCCTTCACTTTGGCTTTAATGACTGCTGCATTTGTTGTGGACTATTGCACTGGATGTTGGACGTACCTTTCTGGTTCGCATGTGTCTCTTCTTGGGTGGTACTATTACCTCTCACTTAGAGGCTCAATTCACTCTCTCCCTTTGTAGTAAGAGAACCAAGACAAGAGTTACATTATGCACTCACCAGGCATACTCACCTCGCTTTTTGAAGACACCAGCATAACACTCTCATGTGTTGAACAACAAGAGCTAAGGAAAATATATAAGTAAATGGAAATCGGGTCATCATACTGGATGGGACTCCTAAACCAAACAGTGTGAGGTCTAATTGGGACTTCATACTGGGGAGATCCACTAAATGTTGGCAAGTCTAGCACCCTCAATAGGACCTTTCTATCTATGCACAAAGATTGACTAGGGAATTGCGCAGGAAGCCAAAAATAGGGTTTTGAACCATGGGATTCAGTAATTTCACTTTCTCTAGGATAGTTTTGATTCTAACTTTGCAGGGGAATGCCTTGGGACATGTTTATGGATAGAAAAAGATCCAAACCGATGGTCATTTTCCTAATGTGACAAAAATGTCGTGTAACAGATTGCCCCCTAAAGTGAAAAGTCATAAGAAATATTTGATGACTGAAGCACTTTATCATGCCAAGATTTGGGTTAGAGACTACAATTGGAGACTTGAAACAATCAATCAAATGTTACAATGCAATATATATAATCTTTGCCGAGGTAGGCATTCACATACTCAGAGTATAAATGTCTTGAAGAACAATACAGAAATACATCTGAAGATCCATGTCAAATGAAGACATAGGGATGCAACCATCAATGGATCTACATTTATAATCATGAATATTTAATAACTCCAGGTATCCTGGATGGATGAAACTAGATCCAGGGTCTTGATCTCTATCTCTTGATTCGTAGTACGAATCTAACCATGCGAATAAATGTATCGAAGTCGAACATGGTATAAACCATTTGATTAGCTGGAAATGATGTGAATTGTTAACAAGTGTGAAATAAACCACCAATAATTACAATGGCTCTCAAGGTATATCCAGTACAATCTATGAAGTGTGATTTGACGTGATGATGTTGTTGAGGAAGCTGGGCCCGCCAACATTCAGGGGATCACCCTAGTATGAATTCCAAACTAGACCTCACACCATTTGGTATGGGAGTCCCATCCGGTATTATGGCCTGGTTGCCATTGTCTTAAGGATTTGCCTCAAATCTTACATGTTAGCACATGAGAGTGGTCTGCTTTGCCTTCGAGAAGCGAGGTTCATGTGCCTAGTGAATGATAATGTACTTGTGCCAATGGTTCTTTCACTGTAAGGGAGAGGGTGGGAGTGAGTCCCAAGTTGGTTGGGATGAAGTCCCAACTCGGCTAGGAATACATAACACAACCGGATGTGCATAACTTTTGGAGTAGCAGTCCACACAGATGCGACAATCACAACACACAAGGTAAGATAACATGTACAACACTCAACGTATGAGTTCAAACGAGTGCAACGGTTGTTACAACAAGCTTTATGTGAAAAGTCTGTTTGGTGTACGGGGAGATATATACCGTGAGCAAGATAGCGTTAACAACATATACAACACATTTCCACTAGCAGATTATGTATTACAACAGGTGGAATAGTTCAGGAGTTCAAAACAGGTTAAATCAACATGCATTACAAGTGTTCAAGATTAGTCTTACAACAATTACAATACATGTGTGAAAACATGCTGGCCTGTTAGTAGGTTTCTGAATTAAGAGAAAGTTCCAAGACACATCGTTACACCATACATCACTAACCCCAAGAGCGAGGCATTGGTGCCACTACTTACTGCTCAAAGAAAATATTATAGACTCTCTTGGCTATGTGGGAGGAGCTAAGGTGAAAAGTCACTTGCATGTACAAATGAGGGGGTATTTATAGCCAAGGGTGAATGTAGTGGCCTATCTAGGGTGCTAGATTAGACTAGATTTATTATCGACATGGGTGAGTAAACTTCGAGGCGTGTGCCTAAAATCTATAGGCATAAAGGATTCCTAACTAAGTGCTTGTGGTGATAGGCGACATTACTTCTTTACAAAAGGTTGAGGTATGTTTCCTCTCACTTTAACACTCAAATTACCTAGATTATCTAACTGTTTCAGAGATACAAAGTATAGCTAGACTGAGATTTGAATCCCCTTACAAGGATTCTGTGCACAAAACTTTGTCTAGTTAACACTGAAGCACTCATAAAGAAATCAAAAGCACGTTGAACTTTAAATACATACGCAAACAGAGTTCATGGAAATTCCTTAAAGCACAACGCTGGACCAAATCTCTTACAAGACTTGATTCAATGATCTAACGATGATATATTTAAGCAAGCACCATGGATTCCATTTGTGAGGAATCGTAATCAAATTGACAAAATCATTAGCATGGAAATAACATTAACAGTATGCGTTCTATGTAAATTCAAGAGCTGTGAAAATGATATTAAATGACATGCATTCAAAAGCAATGGAAATGCATTCTATGTAAATTTAAAAGCAATGAAAATGAAAGGCACAGTATACCAATCCACGCAGGGCCCGTCCACGTTTCAATGGTACACTGGAATGAGCTCAATCAATCGACAATGTTAACGCATATACAATGCTGGAGTGGAATCGTAATTATATTCAAACACTACGAGTTGCAATCACATATATGAATTCGGTCCTTTAAAACAATACACAGAGGTAACATAACATTGTCTGAAAACAAAACGATACAGAGTTTTTATCTCCTTCCTATCTTGAGTCGAATGCACATTCATTGAAGCAGTTGTTCCTGCTTTTACAATGGAATGATTTGCGGTCATTCTAAGATGAACCGGTTTCCAAAAAAGACAAAACTATTTCCAAAATGACAAAACGAAGCCAGTTTAGAAACCATGGCTTTTACTGCCTTTGTAACCAAAAGGCTGGGGTTTGACCCAGTGTTGACCGCATAAGTAGGAGCTTTTGATCTGCTGTAAAATCGATTTTTCTTCATGCTTGTACATTCAGGAGCTCGTCCTTATCCACTGCCTTGGCTTGCCTGTCATGCCATGTGTCAGATGATAAACTATTTACAGGATGTGATATCTTCCTGAGACCTTTTTGTTAAAAATTCCTAATTTCTAACATGAAAACTCATAAATTAACTTTAATGCAAACTAACAACTATAACGCTATTAACTAATCAATTTCAATGGCTGTAAAGAGGTTTATGGAGGGAAAAGATAGGCAATTGATGATGTTTTTAGAAGAAAAAGAGGGTAATGTAATGGTACCAACATCTCCCCCAAGCTTAATGTCTTAGCATGTCCTCATCCTAAGCTTGATGTGCTGCCTCTATACTCTGTCCCTGCCTGAACCTCTGCTGCCTTCAACAATGCTTCTATGTTATTTTTAGCCTGGGATTCCTTCTGGGTGTGGAGCTCATGCTTCAAACTCTTGTATTTCTCCTTGATGGCTTTCTTCTGGGTATACCACTTGGTTTCCCAGTTACAAATGTCAACCTGTTCAGTCTTGAGCTCTTTAATTTGCTCCTTGAGCTTTTCATTCTTCTGCTGGGTTTTCTTACTCTGAATTTTTAACATCTCATTCTCCTTTTTAATAACTTTTTCTAGCATGTTGGCTTCCATCAGTTCTTCCTTTAATCTTTCAATTTGCTTCTCCATCTTCCTTTTTTTTTTAACTGTAGGTGGTGACTCCTTTCCTTGCCTATTATTTCTCTCAACCTCCACTTCGACTTCTTGTCCATGCTGCGAGTGAGCACTGCTTTCGATATCCATTTGTGCATGTGCATTGGATTCAGGTTGATATTCTTGTGACTGGGTCTTTTGTGCTCTCCTGGATCTCCTTGTATAGGTTGTGAAAAATTTTGTCATACTCCCTTTTCTGGGCTACTTCTTGTCTCATTTTCCTCGTCCTCACATGGCTACTGGGTGGAGGGACATCGTTTGATTTATGCACAGGAATCTCTTCGTTAATGTCAAGCATGTATCCTGAATATTTGTGTTGCTCTTGCTCTTCTTCGCTATCCTTGATTTGATTGGCAACTAGGAACTCCTTCCATTTCTTGCCCCTCCTCTGTACTTCAAATTCAACGAGAATCTTAATCAACCCGAAATGATAGAGACTCTTGTCCTCATTACCTTTTTGCTTTTGAATAGTCTTCGACATCTTGGTCAAGCTTTGCAAGAGGAAATATGGTAAAATCATAGTGCACTGCCTTTTAAATGTACCAGGATTTTAATATGGTACAAATAAACTATACTATATCGACCCTCGCATGTAACAAACGTTTGGATGATATACACCATCTCATCCCATGGATGTATCAACCAGCTCCTTGGGACCCCCTTCTTCCAATTAACTGATGAAACCCTCGACCTGGACATGAACTGGGTCCATGACTTCTCTTTAAACTGTTTAGTCTTGAAGTACTTCTCTCCTTCTGGGCTGATCCCTAAGGACTGTGCTATAGTGTCTTCTGAGACTCTAAATGAGAAATTACCTATCAGCACCTTCTCCCCATTGAATGTAAAGGCAAATTGTTTAGTCACTTCCTCGTTGCTTCCATTAAACCTTTCCAAGAAGAGTAGCCACTGTTTCTATCTTAAAATTTCAATGCAGTCGTCATGGTACTGAGAGCTATCAAATGTGTTTGGTTCTACTCTATTAGTCATTTTACAGAAAATTCTTGCTCTAACCCTCTTCGTTTATGCTTATTAATCGAACAAAGGTGTTTTAGTTTGTTACCTTTGCTTTTCGCTCCACACACTGACTTGGTGGTGTCCTTTGTTCTTCACAATCAGCTCCTTCAGTGGCTTGAGTAGTGACCAGATGAATGGCCTTGAATTGTGGCGGAGATAGAATTTTTGTAAGCCCAAACACTGTGCTTGCTCTCGTAGCACTTGGCGTTCTCGGCTTCTGTTCTTTTTTTTTTTAAATCACTACACTGAATTTCTAATATGGAACACACTTCTACAACTGAGAATGAAATAGGATTTAACAACCGACTCGACCCAATTCAATGTAATGAAAACAGAGCATACTCATAGTTTAATGACAGGGGAGTAGCTGTACTGGATTGTGTGAATACCATCACGAGAATGCCACGAGAATGTATGAAGTACTGGAGCTGTAAATAACGGATAGTCGCTTTGCATGAGTCGACTTGGTCGAGCGATCATGTCATAAGTTGGTCGATTCAAATCAATGCATGAAACTGTATAACATTTGGCTTCCCGAGAGTTCACCACCTGTCCTTTGTTCATTAGTTCTTATTCGACTAAGGAGATGTTGGACCGAGAGTAGTTTCGATGGCTGATAGGGAGTGAATAGCAAGGTTGGGAGGGTGGTGGGATAGCGGATTAGAAAGCGTAGGAAAATATGGGGATAGGCTAGAGCATTTGAAACATGGTAGGGATTAAAAATATGATGAGAGTGATGGATATGTGGGGAATTTTTTTTTTTTTTTGAGATTTTTTTTGAAATTGATTATAGCAATTACAATCATTACATTTAACACTAAAGTAATCTAAGAATTTAAATGTTAAAAATAGAAATGATAGCAACACTTTACACTTTTATTGATTGATCAAGAGTTGATTTGGCATGCATAGATAGGATTTCTTGTTCAGATGTGATGAATATTTGTTGTCCATAACAGGTCCCTCTGAGATAAACTTAGATGCAAGAGGTCCCTCTGAGATCTGGATAATGTTTGCACATACTCTTCGAAATCTGGAAAAGACTATATGTGTGCAGCTTCTTTAATCTTTGATGTTTGATGGAGGCTTGGTGACAAGCAACCTTTGGATCTTTGCTGAACTTTGTTGAAGCTTTTGTTGAAGTGGCTTGGGGTAGCAGTCTCTTAACAGGTCCCTTTATGTTTGTTGAATAGGTCCCTCTATTGTTGGTGCTGGTGTCATGGTCTTTAGGACAGGTCCCACTGCATAGTGCTACAAACAGGTCCCTCTGATTAAAACAAAGACACAAACAACTTCTTTATTGAAATACTGAAGTGCTAAAACAAACTTCTTGAGAATTTACAATGAAG